>APFE030579075.1:0-10608 GCA_000404065.3 Pinus taeda
GTTTCTCACTTTGCAGTCTAGTCAATACACCAGTTTGTTGTAATAAGGACGTAACGCTTTCTTCAGATAATTCGGGTCTCTCTGGATTTTAGTAGAAATGGATATCTGTTCTAGTTTTTGTATCAAATAATGAAATTGGGGAGATTTGGGAATATAATCTGGAGATGGTGGTTGCCTTACTACTTCAAGAGACGAGGGATATGTTTCTACAACTTCATATTCCTAGTTAGGGGATTCTGAATGAGGTATAGAAGTTATAGAAGTGGTGGAGGGGTTTTCGCTCTTGTGAATGATTTTTGAATGATCTTTAGGTTTATATGCCATTCACAATAGAAGGTCCTCCTTCTAGTGCCAAAATGTTGCAGCTTTAGAATTCTGCTGCGAAACATGGGGGATAACCTCTCGGTCTGGACCTTAAGACAACTCCTTTTTCGTTTGAAGTGGTGGCTCTAATTAGGGATAATGGGACCAGTTTCCCAATGTGGGTTTTAAGATGAGAGTGGGTGGTTTATGAATGTTTTTCAATAGAATAATGATAATATAAGTGACTTATTCTATGATGCAATTTCTTTAGCTTAACTTATTCTAATATAAACCCAGGTGTTTTTGCATGGTATGCGATCTATAAAGATATCCTTTTAACATGTGATAATAAACATTGAACACAATTAAATGGAGATGATAACGTAAAAGATAATTCCTTTGACTAAATAGTTATTCAAAAGAATTTATAAAATATATCGCATGTCTAATGAGTTATATATGAAAATTAAAACCTCAGTTATGGCATCAATATAGAAGTGCAATTAATGCTTCACAGAAACAATAAATCTCACATATAATTCATGAAAATAAAGTTTTTCCACTAATTAAATGGTAACATAATTATGCATACACGATAATAGTGCCAGATGTATGAAGTCTTGCTCATTTGATGAATGACATAGACCAAATTTTTCCTTCAAATCAAACTATCTCCCAAGAATACAAAAGTGCATCAACAAAGGAAAGTAGTCTAATATCTAAAAGAAAATATCATGTTCCATCATTTCACCAAAGCATTCACAAACTTACAATAGGGCATTCTCTGCAAATGTTTTTGATAAAATTATGGACCCTTCTCTAAATGCATGAGAAGGGTATAGATACTATTCTAACTAAGTATGCAAAAATAGATTATACAAAATTTGAGGAGGTTTCAAACAACCTTCCTCATTCATAGGTAACTAACTCCAAAAATAAACAAAGATCAACTAAACAGAACTAAGAGGATGACTTGCTGTCTGCCAGCTTGTCCTTTAAATTGCAAATATCTATCATCGGTTGAATTTGAGGAGGTGGCCTGAAATGAGATTTGAGTTGTCCTGTAAAGATCGCGTCGACAAGAGGTGGCAGCATCCTTTGAGTCGCATCGAGGGAACAATTGAGGGTCATGATCTGGCTATGTGGCTTGACCAAATACTACCAATACGACACCCACTCAGTCATAGTCAATTTCGTAATTGCATCTCTCTGTTTCCCCACTTTTTCTTTCCAGTCCTTACTTAGGGTAGTTAAGTCAGGCATTTCTTTCGAATTACCCTCCTTCATGAGATTGGTAGCGAAGAGGGTATGATTTACTACCTTAATGTTGTTCTTTGATACTCTAGCTGCCCTCACGACTGCCAACTCAGCTTGTTTTATCCTAGCATTCCAATCAGTAAAGAGGATGTCTTTGTGAGTTTGCTCAATCTCGAGTAGATTGGCCTTCTTTCCTTCTTTTGATTCTTGTCGTTCAATGAATTCGGGGATCTCGGTGTTTAAATCATTAAACTCCATTCTCTGGTCAATGGCTCTGTATGTGAGTTGGTCGCTGGTAATCAGGTAGGGAGTGATGTGTGACAACTTCTCGTATAAATACTCTTGCTGCTTGACTAGAAGAGAATTTAGTTCTAGAGCCTCTTTGATGAATTCCTTAGCAGTGGGAACATCCTTGTACCTGTCCAAGGGTTGCTGTAATTCCTGGGGCTGGACGTTTTGGCCAATAAGTCAGCTTCATGGCTTATTTTAAAGACTTCCATGTCCTGCTGCAACTGTGCAAGCTAATCGATTTCCTGCTTTTTTGCGCTTGCTTTTTATGTCTCGACCTCTTGTTCGAGTTGCACAATTCTTTCCTCCCTTTCCTTTAGCAGAGTAGACACCTCAGTGGCCTTATCCATAGTGGCCGACATGTATTCTCCAGTGAACTGTGATAGTTTAGTCAAGTTCTCGGCTGGATTAAAGGGCATGTCCTTCCAAACAATGTCCATTGGCTCATCTCCAGGTGAGAATTCAGGTGCATCTACCCTTCTTCTTTTCCTTTGCCTTCAGACTACAACTTTGTGGAGAGAGCTATATAATACGTCAAGTGGAGGTATCTCTGTCACTTTCAAAACAATTTATGATGTGGGCAGAGCAGGGATGATTTCAACATGCTAGGATTTTGTTGTTTCTTAATCCATACGTGTAGACTGTTTGCCGATAGACTTGGGCTTTGTATCTTGATGATTTTTCAGAGGAGTCTTGAATTCCTCTATTTCTTGAGTATTTAGAGCTTTGGGGGTGACTTGCAATTTCTGATTGAATTGATCCCATTCCTACTCCAAACTAGTGCCTTGGGCTTTTGAACTTGTCTCTGTAGCTTGAGATGACTTTCCAATGTATGACATACCAATGAAGTATATGCCTTGGTATGGATATCTTGGTGACAGGTGGTTTCCGGGATGAGATATTGTTGAGGACGACAATGATTTCAGGTGGGGGAGGATGTAAGGACCTGCGGTCTGTGCGACAGGTAGGGCAACTCCACCGTGTAAAGGACTTGTGAAAAATGCCAAGTGAAAGCCTTGGATGAGTTTATATATGTGATGGGCAAGTGTTGAGGGGGCGATCCCATGAGTTGGGCGGGCTGACCCACCTGTTGGGCAAGACATCGTAAGTAAATGAGTCGGCTGAGCGGTTAAACGGAGGTTGGTTGGGTGACACAACCGACCAACCTGCCATATACATAGATGTACCGCCCTGGAGATTGTGCGACGGGCGCCCGTGCGGGCGTGCGGTGCGACGGTTCATCGCATAAAATGTGACAAAACAGGAAACGACCGTGCGACGATAACATGGCAGCGAATGATACTATGGAAAAGTGGCTGAAACACACCATCGTTTGGAGCATATAAACATAGCGTTCAAAGCGTTCATTTGGAGCAACTCAAGTAGCTCGCACTTCTCTTCTACGCACTGGATAAGGGGTAAAGGAGGCACAGAAAAGTGGAGTGCGCATATCTCATGCGCTCCACTTGCGAAGTGCGCAGTTTTGCGGGAAGTCAGGTGTAGGCCGAAAGAGTGCAGTTTTGAGGTGGAATTGTGCAAGACTTAGCGGTGGAGTTCTTGGTGTCTCGGGTGAGCACCCTCCTACCGTAAGAGGTTGGCAGATGTATGGTAAAGGCTGTTCTATGCCTTGATTGTAAAATTGGTTAAGTGTTGGCCTTGGATTTTGCCAGGCACACTTGTATGTAAAAACTGATATTCTTAATAAACGGTTGGGCAGACTCATGTTACAGGGAGTTTCCCCTCCCCTTCATACTTGTGCAATTGTTGTTCTTGTTGTTTTAATAATTGCAATGGATAATGAATGAAGTATGGGTTTTCATTAAGTATAAAGGATAATGCATGTTTTACTTGGTTGCGAAACACAAGCTGAGTATCGGTTGTGAATTAGGCGTAGTCCGCACACTTGAGTATTGTTAAAAAGAAAAAGTGGGGTGGTGCTGCACCTCGCCGGCATAGTTGGAAGACTACCGCAAGGTCGGGGGCGTGACAATAGGCGAATGGTTTGTGGAGGCAAGCCATCATTCAACAACACAGTTCATCTATGAGCTGAGGTTGGACAACCATACATCTTTGTGATACTTAATGATAAATATAATTATGAATTCATTTATATTTGATCTATTCTTTTTATTTTATAATTTCAAAAATTAAAATATATCAAATTAATTTTTTTTATTAAAAAATTTACTTATATTATATATATAATAAGCTAGGAACAAATTATGGAGTGAAATTTTTATATTATGGAATATTATATAAACTAATAAAATTTAAGATTATAATATATATATATATATAATACTTAATTTATAAATATATAATTTAAACATATTATAATTTGAATCGTTTTTTTTAGTCATATACATTTTCAATTCTAATATTAAGAAAACTTTAAATTTTGTATTATTTTAATCTTTTTGCACATTTTAAAATTTTTAAGAATAAGGTGTATCTTCTTCCTATATAGTATTATAAAGGTAAATTTAAAAATTGTTTGAGAGTAGTATTACGATCGGCAAAAAAAAATGTTAACGGCCTTTTATATGATTAGAAATTCAATCCTTTGGAGTCACTCCTTGAACTTAAGAGGAATAGTTTTAATAATTGTTTTAAAACTAATTAAAAAATAATATAAATTATATTTAAAATTTTAAAATTGAATTTAATTTTATTTTTTATTTTTGACCGTAAAAAACACCTTTGGTTATTGGAAATTAACTTAATTTTGTTATTTGATGTAATTATAAGATATAATAATTTTTTATTTTAAAATATTTTACCAAATATTCTAATAAATTATATTTTTTAATACGATGATTAATTTTAAACTAATTTGATATTATTTAAATTAAATTATTAAAAATTAAATAGAATGTAATATTGTTTTGGCAAATTTTAAACCTGAATTCGACTTTACTTCTTTTATTTTTGAAGTAAAAAACTTTGTTATTCAGGAATTTAAACCTATTTTAATTATTTTATATAATTATAAATAATATTTTTATTTTAATAATTTACATATTTTTAATTAATATATATATTTAATACCATTTTATAATTATTTTATATAATTATAAATACATTATTTTTATTTTAATATTACAAAATATTTTTTAATTAATTATATTTTTATACCATTTAAATTTTTATTAAATAATAATAGATAAAATTTAGCGTCTAAAAGAAAATTAAGTTATTATAAGAAGATCATCAACCCCATCCTTGAAGATCAAAAGTATCTCTCTATTCTAACTAGCTCAAAAAAAAAAATTAATATAGCAAAGATTAGAACGAATTCTCATGAGCTCCATAGTGAAACTGGCCGTTGGGTAGTTCCTAAAACGCCATGGATAGAGAGGATTTGCCATATTTGCGAGAATAGGAGCATCGAGGATGAAAACCACTTCCTCTTAGAGTGCCCTGCATACAACCACATTAGATCTCAATTTCACAACCTTTGTTACAATACTGACCTTCCTAGCCTTTTACAATGCAAAAATTATAGTGAACTCGGGAGGCTTCTCTCCAAGCTTTTTGAGCATAGGAATAAAATCTTAAATCAAAATAATTAATTTATCTTTTTTAGGTCCCATAGATCATTATTTGGTCTCAGCGGACGTTAACCATCATCATCATCATCATCATCATCAATAATAATAATAATAAATAATTTTTATTTTATCCCATTACAATTTAGTGAGTAAATGATTAAAAAATTGTTATGTGATAATAATGATGGTGGTAAGTAGAGTTCTAGTTGTTAAAGTACCTTGTTATTCAAATTTTACAAGGTCAATTGCACCTTATTATTCAAATGTTACAAGGTCAGTTTTCGTGGATGCTCTTTGGGTTAGACTCTATTAATGAGCCAATGGGAAGCGATCCCTTAGCGTGGATTTGTTAGAGATAATGTTTCTATGGACATAACAGTCAACGATCTTCGAAGTCCATAAACCACATCAAAAAAAATGATAATGGTGATAATTAGTTTTCATTAAAATCAAATTCAAATATTTTAATAAATTTCTTTTTTATAACTTTCAAATTTTATCTATCATAAACATATGTACATCAGGGGGTAGAATTCCATACACAATTCCATACACACTTCCTACATTCCCTTATATTTTTTGGAAGGTGAAATGTCCTCCAAAGATTATTCATTTTGCATGGCTTGTGTTCTACAACAAAAATCTATCTTGGGACAACCTCAGAAAACGCTCTTGGCATGGACCCAGCAGGTGCACAATGTGTAAATCCGATGAAGAAACCAATCTCCATATGTTCATCAAATGCCCAGTCATTGAGCAGATCTGGTACGTTCTGGCAAATACTTTTGATTTTCTACTGACTGATTTTGATTCTCCTAGTGCAGCCCTTATATGGTGGAGCAAACAGAATGGGAACAAGCGATTCCTCATTCTCATTTTTCTATGGACAGTTTGGAAATGGCGGAACGCCTTTATATTCAAAGATTCAGCAACGCCGCCATCATACATTATGGACAATATCATGACAGATTGGCATATGATATATGGTTCTTTTTTATCCACACTATTTTCTCTGGTCTCCATAACACTATATTTGCATGGTTTTTTCCATACTTGACAGACTTCTGAATGTCAATGAAATGATTGTTATATATAGATCTCAGGCATAACTTGATATATATGCATATATGTATTCCAAATATGCAAACTACATACATACTTTACATCTGTATTTATATAATCTCAATATAATATATCTCGCTTTTTTTCTTCTGAAAAAAATGTACATTAGGGGGTAGAAACACTGGGAGGGATTATTCTCAACCTTAATGGAAAAATTGAAATTAAGTAAAGTTGGGGATTAAACAGTTGTGCAGATAATGAGGCAAAGACATATGGATCACTACAAGAGCTCCTTGGGGAAGAAGCAAACATTGAAGATTTCGTGTTGTTGGAAAATACATAGTTGGTTATCCATCACCTTCTTCTTGGATTTGTGTCTAAGGGCTACAAAGTGTGAAGCATTATTTAGCTAATCATAAATATGAAACTAGTATTCCCTACTATTAGCTTCTTTCATGCGTTGAGAATAAAAAATTGTGTTGCAAATGATATCTCAACGCAGGAGTCCTAATGAGAAATGATATTCCTTGTCTTGCAATTATTCCTTAACAAGGGGCTGTTATGATATGTAAATTTTGTTTGTATCTACTAGTCTTTTGGAGAATACTCACACACCTCCAAAGATAGTGTGTCTTTTGGAATAGTAAAATCCTAATAAGAAATGATATTCCTTGTCTTGCAATTATTCCTTAACAATGGATTGTTATGATATGTAAATTTTGTTTGTATCTACTCGTTTTTTAGATAATTTTCACGCACCTCCAAAGATAATGTATTTTTTGAAACAGTAAAATGACTAATAAATATTAAAAATAAAAATTATTGTGAAACTATATTTATAACTGATTTAATACCATATTCTTATGACTATTAGAAAAAAAAACATATATACATAACAGAGTTAAACACCTTTTATAAATTTAAATTTCTTTTCTTTGAAATATAATAATAATAATAAAACCATTAATAATTAATAATTTTATTTGGTTTACAACGACCTGCATGGTAAATAAATAAAGAAAGAACAAAACAAAATACTATTTAATAATAATGATAATTGTGAGTAGACCCAATTCTTTTGACGACCTGGTAAAAAAGCTCAAACAAAATTTACAATTTGATATGGGTGGATATCGCACTTTCTTAATATATTTTAATGCACATCTTCCAAGTATCTTTGAACATTACAAAAATTATGTTACAATATCCCATGCCAACGCTATTCAACGAAGATTCAGAGAATATTTTATAGGAGATATATTTCAACTTACCTAACCATAAATCCATACACCTTGCACCTCGTACTATTTCATACCAAGTTATACTTTTAAACATGTAACATGGAGGTCCCTCTCTGAAATTTTTCCAACTGGGTGGACTTCCTATCAAACGTGTAATATATACGATAATATATATATATTGTATTAAAAATTATAAAATTAATAATTTTCTAAATTATAAATATGTGGTGAACAATAATTTTTCAGTTATTCAACTTGTTTTAAATATGTGGTGAACATAATGTTTTTAAAAAGTCAAACAAGTTGAATAATATGATTTTGCCACCAAATATTTATATTTAAATAAATATAACCATTCAATGGAAAATGTTACATACATATAACCAAAAAACCATTTGGTTTAACAGGTCGGCACCATTTTTTAAATTATCAACCTTGTTTGAATTTGTATTAAAATCAAATTAATATATATATATTAAATAAACAAAATAAATAAAAAATATAATATAAAATAATTAATTCCAAAATCAATGATCATAATTTATTTAGGATAACTCATCAAATTTAATTTATTTATATGTATTGGCTTTAATTTAACAAAAATATTATAATAATATTTAAAATAATTTTAATTCTATTTAATCAATGCAACATATTATATTAATTCATTACTTGTACTAGATGCAGGTGTTGATTTCTAATCTTATCCTATTGCCTCTACTAGATACATTGATTTCAGTGCATATGTTGATTTCTAACTCTATTTACTTGTACTAGATGCATTGATTCATTGTAGACACTGATTTTGATTTGATGTAACTAGATGCATGATGTACATTAATTTCAAAGTAATTAGATTAATATTGTGCATTAATTATAGTGTAAGGACATAAAAATATTGATCACGTGCATTGATTTATAATTTACAGTAATTCAGCCATAAATTAAATACTTGAATGTTCATCTTACCTTTGCTTCTTTAAACTATAAACTATTTGTAATTCACTATATTCTTATTATTCACATTTTCCTTCATTCAACATTGTTATAGTCACTTTGCATTTAAATGAGGTAATAGAAAACAACTACCATTGGAAATTACTTGGGGTTTAATGTGCTCCATAAGTCAAAATGATTGACTTTGGATGATGTTACTATTAATATTGGATTGCAAAAGAGAGAAGGTATTATGTTTACTACAATAGTTCAAGTTAAATATTTGACTGGTCTACTATTTTAACTGCTCTTTTCACATGGCCGATATGAAAAGATGGAAAAACTAATAAGTGAGACAATAAGAACAGTAGAAGAAATTAGTTTGAGAATGATCAGAATGAGACTATTTGTAATTGGCTACATTCTTATTGTTCACATTTTCTATCATTCAACACTATTACTTTGTCAATTTTCATTCAAAATAACATTAAATAAAGAGATAAAATCAAAATTTTTGTGTGATCATGCATGATTGAAACCAACCTAGATCCATCTTAACCCCAAATCTATCAAGTGTCGAGAGGGAACAAATCCCTTGAGGTGCAAACAGTTCCTCAAGTTTTGCAATCAAGGAGATTAAGAGAAAATCTTGAGAGATTGAGTGTAAAACTTGAGAAAATGTTTACACCTCGAGAGATTTGATCTCTCTTAATGCTAGATAGATATGGAGTTAAAACAAATCTAAATTGATATATTAACAAAATCAATCTCAAATTATAAATTGATAAATAAAATGTATACATTTTATATATAAATTTGCATTGATATAATATGTTACATCGATTATATAGAATTAAAATTATTATTTAAATATATTATAATACTTTGTTCATATTAAGTCAATCCATATAAAATAGTTAAATGTTTTGAGTTTTACTCATAAATATATGATATTGATTTTTTGGATTAATTTTATATTAGTTTTTTTTATTTTATATATATATAATTGATTTTAATAAATTCAAACAGAGTTGATAATTAAAGATGTGCCACACTGGTTAACTAAATGGTTATTTGGTTATATATAGTAACATTTTCATGAATGGTGATATTTATTTAGATATAAATATTTGGTTGGCAAAATTTTCAATGATGAACTTGTTTGACTTTTAAAAAACATATGTTCACCCCATATTTAAACAAGTTGATAACTGAAAAGTACGTTCACCACATATTTATAATTTAGAAATTTAATTTATAATTTTAATAATATTTTATATATATACTTTGGACATAAAGTCCACCTAGTAGGAAAAATTTCAAAGAGGGACCATCATGTTACATGTTTAAAAGTATAACTTGGTATGAAATAGTCCGACGTGCAAGGTGTATGGATTTGATGATTAGGTAAGTTGAAATATATCTCCTATAAAATATTCTATGAAGATATATTCTACGAATCTTCGTCGAATAGCGTTGGCATGGGATATTTTAACATAATTTTTGTAATGTTCACAGATAGGAAGATGTGCGTTAAAATATATTAAGAAAGTGCGATATCCACCAATATCAAATTGTAAATTTTGTTTGAGCTTTTTTCCCAAGTCGTCAAAAAAATTGGGTTTACTCACAATATAACTTGAGTGGGCTTAATGGTTAAGAGCATGTGTTTCCTCCTAAGAGGTCACAGATTCAAAACCAAAGGGGGGTAGAGTATGTATGCCTTTGTAGACTTAGCAGTCCATCGCTGCGCGGAGGTGGGTCCCTTGTCCCACAAACAAGGGGGTCTCATACACCAATTTGGTGTCTGGGTTGGCTGTGACCTTAAAAATGGATATTATTATTATTATTATTATTATCATTATTATTGGCTGTGACCTTAAAAATGGATATTATTATTATTATTATTATCATTATTATTAAATAGTATTTTGTTTCGTTCGTTATTTATTTATTTACCATGCAAGTGG
>APFE030579076.1:0-12502 GCA_000404065.3 Pinus taeda
AAATAATTATGTAAATAAACTCTGTTTTCTTTTTTTTACCATTATAGGAAAAATGTAAAAGAAACAGGAATTATTACTTTTTTATCATGGTGAAAAACTTTGAGAACTCCCAACTGGAACTGAATTAATTGAATTACCTATGGTAATCTTGATAAGGGAGTTATTGTTTAATTTCTGCTGAATGGATTTTCTTTAAACACATATGTGTTAATATGTAAGAAACAGTTATCAAGAAAGGCAGAATAAACCCTAACTGTTTCTTTTCCCTATCCTGGAATAAAGATGGGAAAAAGGGAGACCCGGGCTGTTTAGGAACAGGCGGGGGGAAAAAAGAGTCAGGAAAAAGGAAGTGGTGCTTGAGTCTGGTGAGGACCAGAGAGCACAGGCGCAGAAAGTGCGCAACACTGGTTGAGGCAGTGGCCTGACAAGTGAAGCTTGGGGGGAGATTAGTCTGTATTGACTAATCTCACGGCTGGGTGGAAAACAAGCAAATAGGAGTGATCTCCTTAACACAGAAAAATCCAGACAACCTTCGAAGAACAGGTACGCATCACTGTTGTAGTTTTAATTACAAAAGAATTAACAAATTTTCAGTAAATAACTGTGGTAATTGATGACGTAATTGTTATTATGGAGTCAATTTACTGTTCAGAGGGCCGAGTTAGGTTCAATGCACAGTCTAAGTCTGAAGGGCGTTGGCGGTTAGTCGGCCAGATGCCTAAAATCTTATCTTAGCATTTGGATAAATTAAAGAAGGTTCATACGTTAATGAAAGAGTTATAAAGAAAATTATTCATTTAGCAATATTATCAGAGTATCGGGAAGTTTGGGTAGGCAGTTGCCGTACCTGGTCCTCCCTCAGGGATAGATTATGATTATACAATTATGGTAGTATTAAACTGAAAGGTTTCTTACTCAGCGTAGAATATATTCAATGAATAAATTTCATAAACAGCCGAAAACCTTACCAGGTTCGGGGTGAGATGAGAACGCTCCCTCAAACCCCTCGACAAGATAAACTTATCGAGAATCTTCACGACAGGTCCGCCTCATGCTTTATTATCATCATAGAAGCATTGAAATGTACAGTACTACACTAAGACTGATACATGATTAAAAACCCGACATGGGTCATCTCAGCATTAGAATAGAGTCGCCATGAAAAGAAGGACGGCATTTTATATGAAATTGAGAACAACTCATACGAAAACCTAAGACATTTCATATAAAAAAATAACCAAATCGGAACTGTTTACAATAAATTCAAAAAAAAGAAAACCCCTGTGGAACAATCGAAATAGCATCATTTGAACACAGTCAGAAAGACGTCGAATCAGTTGTCTAAAGGAAACTATTTCGGATTATATACAGTCCCTGTGACTAATACAAAAACACTTAACAGACGACCGCCCATAAAAATCTACAGACATCCATATATATATATTGATGTAGTAAATATACATGTATAATGAGAAGGGGATTTGTGGGCCTTCTTTCAAAATAACAATTTCTCTATTGCAAGAAAGATAGAAACAAACGGAAACCCTGAGGATAATGCCCCTCTCACAGATTAAATCTTATAAACTGTTCCAGTATGATAAAGTATGAAATGTATAACTGAGAAACTAATAAACACGCAGAGACGAGCTGCCGCGGCATGCAAAACACTGTACATAGATACAAAAGAAAATGATTGTATAAATAACCAGTCCTCATCATTAACTATTCCAGGAAGCCGAATCGAATCCAGGGATTCGTGGCATTACCTCGGATTTTACATTAAGAAAACCCATAACAATAAATTACAAGATAAAAACCTCATCCTCAGGAAAGAGGATCTGAGGATAATAACCCATGGTTGGAAACCAATAACAGTAACGGCCAAACCCCTCATTGACAGAGAAGTCGAAGAACAACAAACCATCCATGGAATCGCAGTCCCTGGCCAGACAAAGGTAAGTATTAAAACATTCGGCGTGGGAAACTCAGTCACCTCTCTCTCTGAGGACGGAGGGCTTACCTCTGGTGATGACAGCGGGAGTAATTTCGGAATGCACAGCCTCGCTACCGCACCGGAAGACGATTCCTATCTCCATCACACAAACAAATCGATTAGAAACCAAGTTTAGTCAAGCGTTATAACCAGAAGAAATAACAATGAAGTAAATAGTAAAAAGCTCACGTTCACCTGATACAACGATGCACGGACTGAGGACTGGTTCAAAAATTCATCGTTACCCAGATGCGATTGTAGGTTGAACGGCCGAAGCATCAGGCCAAGTTTTTCAGCGGCCGCGCGAATGTAAAACCCAGAGCAGTCTCTCGACGGAAAAGCAAATGGAAGCCCTAGCCGGGACAGAGGAATAAAACCCCAATGTAAATCAGGGAAGCGCGGGAACAAACCTCCGCCGTGGATCACCATCAACATCCCGAGGTCTGGACTAAACCCAAGAACATTCAATGCCAGAGCTACCCTCGCGAACCGTGGCAAGATCGATGGTCAGCATTCTCTGGAAATGGCCACCTGGCGTGGATCGAGGCACACCTGGAGCGCATTCATATTTTCCGTATGACCAAATCCGAAAAATGCAGGAGCCAATTAATACCATAGTCCAACATTGCGGGTGGAAAGACGCAAGTTGTTATTCACGCAAAAAGCATAGGGTTGTAATATATATGTTTGTACCAAAGTTCATGTTACGAAACTTGGCTAAGGTTATGAAAATAATTCCGTATACATAAATAAACAATTAAATTTTTTTTTTTTACTACGAAATATTTAATTATATTATTGTTTATTCATATGGAGGGTTATGACATATGGTATCAGAGCCCAGTTACAAAACTGAGGCCATTGGGCAAAAGATTTATATGAACATATATATATATATATTTTTTTTAGTTCCCGAAATTTCGTTATCATTGTTTTA
The DNA here is from genome assembly GCA_000404065.3 of Pinus taeda. Taxonomy (NCBI): domain Eukaryota; kingdom Viridiplantae; phylum Streptophyta; class Pinopsida; order Pinales; family Pinaceae; genus Pinus; species Pinus taeda. The sequence continues at coordinate 2,931 of APFE030579076.1, forward strand.
TGTGGATAAGTACAGGATGAGGAGAACCGACAACACCACTCGACGGCCGGATAGGCCTGGACTGGAAGGTAATCCGGAGTTATGGGTTCAACTTGGGGAAGAGGCCAGAATTACAAATCAGGCTATCTTAGAAACTGTACAAGAATTAAAGAATGAAATGGCAAGATTGCGGGAAGATAATGCCAGGCTAACTATGGAGCAGGAGAGGATATTGAAAAGCTTATCTGAACGACAGAACCAAGTACCTGTTAATCCTAGTATGGAACAGCAACGAATGTCGGAGGAACAAAATCACCCTATACCCCCTGTAGGTTCGGAGGAACAAGAGGAACGTTCTGACAATGTAAATGAACAGCAAACTTCGAAGAGACAAAGAATGGAACTGCAAGGGGAATTTCACAAAATTAAACCCCCGCACTTTGACGGAGAACAGGAGGAAGCAGCTGAAGCATGGTTGATTAATATGAACAAATATTTTCAACTCTACGAGTATGATCACAATCTTAAGGCCCGATTGGCTATCTTCCAACTGCAAGGAAAGGCCACCTTATGGTGGGAGGAGGTGAAGATAGTCAAAGGAGTCACTGAACAAACCATCACATGGGATAATTTTCAAAGATATTTTAAGGAGAGATATCTAACGGAGCGGTTCTACGATGAAAAGGCAAAAGAATTCCATGATCTGCGTTTGGGACAGCAGACTATGGATGAGTTCATCACTCGTTTCACTTCCCTACTTCGATACGTCCCATATATAAGGGAAGAAAAGGCAAAAGTGCAACGATTTGTAAGTAGTTTACCACCCTACATGCGAGAAAGAATTGAATTTGACAATCCCAAATCAATGGATGAAGTGATTCGAAAGGCCAGAATTTGTTACCAGCAAAGCAGACAAAAGGGAGAAGTAGTTGGCAAGAAATGGAATGATAGGAAGGGCTTTAAGCCAATGGGAAACAACAAAGGGAATCGCAATAGTGGAGGTAAAGGGAACAGCAAAAGTCCCCACAATAGAATTCCAGACCGAACTACATCCAAATTTCGGCCTAACACTGAGATTAAAAGCAATGGGCAGCAGATACGCTTGGACAGTGAAGGGGTCACTAGACCTCCGGTGCAATGCTGGGGCTGTGGGGGACCCCACTACATCAAGAACTGTCCACAACGAAAAGGGACGGAACAGCTATCTCAGATTCAAGAAGCCTCAACAGTCGGTGAAGTGGGACGCAGTATACCAAGGATTAATGCAGCATTAGAGGACCGCCAGGCGGAATACCAGCCCACGATGGTCGAATTTGAAGGTAATATCTCAAACCTTACTGTATCTATTTTAATTGACCCTGGTGCTACACTCAGTTATGTAAGCCCAAAGGTAGTAGAACGTTGTAAATTACAATCCACTAAATTCAAGAATCCATGGCTGGTGCAATTAGCCACGGGGGCCAAAAGACGAGTGGGAGCTAAAATAAAGGACTGTCCCTTTACCATAGCCGGACAACCAGTAAAGGCAGATTTAAATGTGCTTCCCCTTGGTTCCTATGATATTCTCATAGGAATGGATTGGCTGGAAAAGCACTGGTCGCTAGTGGACTGTAAGACCAAGATTATTTATTTTAAAGACTCCCTGGGAAATAAAAAAGAGATGCAAGGGATTAAAAGACCGACACAAGTGCGACCAATAACAGCCAATCAACTTGCAAAATGTATTCGAAAAGGATGCCAAATCTATGCTGTTCAGGTGGGTTATGCGGATTCTAAAGATAAAACAGCCATTCTAAATAACATTCCTGTAATTCAGGAATTCACAGATGTATTTCCAGAAGAAATCCCTGGGCTGCCCCCAAAAAGGAACATAGATTTCACTATTGAATTGGTTCCCGGTGCAGCACCAGTATCGCGGGCACCATATAGAATGAGCGTACCCGAATTGACAGAATTAAAAATGCAACTGCAAGAATTGTTGGACAAGAACTACATACGTCCTAGTGTGTCTCCATGGGGAGCCCCAGTGCTGTTTGTAAAGAAGAAGGACGGAACATTCCGGATGTGCATCGATTACCGTCAATTAAATAAATTAACCATTAAGAATAAGTATCCTTTACCGCGGATTGACGAATTATTTGATCAAGTGAAGGGTGCGACGGTATTCTCAAAAATCGACCTGCGATCTGGTTATCATCAGATCCGAATTAAGGAGGAGGACATCGCGAAAACAGCTTTCAGAACCAGATACGGCCACTATGAATTCGTGGTATTGCCTTTCGGCCTTACCAATGCTCCTGCAACTTTCATGTGTTTAATGAACAGCATTTTTCATCAATATTTGGATAGATTTGTACTGATATTTATTGATGATATACTGGTATATTCTCGCACGGCGGAGGAGCATCAAGAACATCTCAGAAAGGTGCTACAGACCCTTCGGGAGCATCAACTATATGCAAAACTTAGTAAGTGTGACTTCTACAAAGAAGAAATCCAATACTTGGGTCATGTGATTAGTAAGGAAGGGATTGCTGTTGATCCAGAGAAAATAAAGGCCATAATGGACTGGCCTGTACCAAAAGATGTGGCAGATATTCGATCCTTTATGGGTCTGGCTGGTTATTATAGAAGATTTGTAGAAGGATTCTCGAAGGTTGCTTTCCCCATCACCTCATTGCAGAAAAAAGGGAAAGCATTTCAGTGGACCCCAAACTGCCAACAGAGTTTTGAACAACTGAAGCATCTACTCACCACAGCTCCTATTTTAAGAATAGCTAATCCTGATAAAGATTACGTAGTATGTACAGATGCAAGCAAAGAAGGAGTCGGTGGAGTGTTAATGCAAGAAGGTAGGGTAGTTGCCTACGAATCTCGAAAATTGGAGCATGAACAGAAATATTCTGCTTATGATTTAGAATTGACCGCTGTCATCCACGCCTTGAAAATGTGGAGACATTATCTAGTGGGCAGGAAGTTTTTACTTCTCACTGATCACCATAGTTTGACTAATTATTTCAGTCAACCCACCCTAAATGCACGACAAGCACGATGGGTGGACTTTCTAAGCTGTTTTGACTTCGAGATAAAACATTTACAAGGGAAAGAAAACCGAGTAGCGGATGCCTTAAGCCGGAAAGTGCAACAGTTGTATGAAGTCTCTGTTAGTGAGTGGAAAAGCCCCGTTTTGGAAATGGTTAAAGAAGCTTCAAGGCAGGATGTTAATTATCAACAGTTAAAACTGCAACTAAAGCAAGCTGCTGGCTTGACCAAGCAATCAGATTATAAGCTGAATGAAGATGGAATGATACATTTTAAACAAAGACTATATGTACCTAGTCAAGACAAAATTAAAAATCTTATTATGGATGAATTCCATGTCAGTCATTATACAGGACATCCAGGATATCAGAAAATGATTACCGCCATTCGAAAGGAGTACTTTTGGCCAGGAATGAAGAAGGACATTGCTGAGTATTTAGCACGATGCTTGGAATGTCAGCAAATTAAAGCTGAGCACCAACACCCAGCAGGACTGTTACAACCTTTACCAATTCCAGAATGGAAGTGGGAAATTATTTCCATGGATTTCATCACCGGGTTACCTAAGACAAAAAAAGGCAATGATTCTATTATGGTGGTAGTGGATAAACTAAGTAAGGCTGCACATTTCATACCGGTTCAATCCACGTACAGAGCTCCACAAATTGCTCACGTTTTTATGCAAACGTGTTTAGACTTCATGGGTTGCCAAAAGTGATAATTTCTGATCGCGATGTGAAATTCACATCCGCATTCTGGAGAACACTGTTCGCTGATTTAGGAACTCAGTTAAATTTCAGCACAGCCTACCACCCCCAGACCGATGGACAAACTGAGTGAGTTAATCAAGTGGTGGAAGACATGCTACGGGCATTCGTAATGCAGCAACCCACGTTGTGGGAAGAATATTTACACTTGGTAGAATTCTCATATAATAATGGATATCATACCTCTACACAGATGAGCCCTTTGAGGTTATGTACGGTCGAAAATGCCGAACACCTATTAATTGGGGAGGACCCGAAGATAAACTGAATTTGGGGCCTGAGATGCTTAAAGAAATGGAAGAAATGGTGAAAAAGGTGCGTATGAATTTGAAGGCTGCTCAAGACAGGCAGAAAAATTTCGCTGATCGAAAGAGAAGATTTAAGGAATATCAGGTTGGTGATCATGTATATATCAGAATTCAAACAAAAAGGAGTACCTTACAATGGAGCGGATGTGCCAAATTGGCACCCCGATATTGTGGACCCTTCCAGATCCTGGCAAGGATTGGCCCAGTGGCATATCAGCTCGCTTTGCCCAGCCACATTCGAGTCCACAACGTATTCCATGTTTCAATACTCAAGAAATATGTTTATGATCCTAGGCATGTTATTCAATGGCAAGATATCCAGGTAATAGCTAATGCTGTAAAAAAAAAACTGTTGAAATTGTTATCAGAAGGAAAAAACTAATTCAAAATCGTGCAATGCAGGTCGAACCGGAAGGAGAGGTTCTGGTCGAACCTCTGAACATCCTCGACCGGAGAGAAGTACAGCTGCGGAGACGAGCTATTATCCAAGTTAATGTCCAGTGGCGACACTATGGACCCGAGGAAGCTACCTGGGAAGATGAAGAACTGATGAGGAGATCTTATCCAGCACTGTTCGTGGCTGAAAGACACCGGGACGGTGTCCAATCTCAGGGGGAGGAGATGTGACGACCAAATAATTATGTAAATAAACTCTGTTTTCTTTTTTTTACCATTATAGGAAAAATGTAAAAGAAACAGGAATTATTACTTTTTTATCATGGTGAAAAACTTTGAGAACTCCCAATTGGAACTGAATTAATTAAATTACCTATGGTAATCTTGATAAGGGAGTTATGGTTTAATTTCTGCTGAATGGATTTTCTTTAAACACATATGTGTTAATATGTAAGAAACAGTTATCAAGTAAGGCAGAATAAACCCTAACTGTTTCTTTTCCCTATCCTGGAATAAAGATGGGAAAAAGGGGAGACCCGGGCTGTTAAGGAACAGGCGGGAAAAAGAATCAGAAAAAGGAAGTGGTGCTTGAGTCTGGTGAGGACCAGAAAGCACAGGCGCAGAAAGTGCGCAACACTGGTTGAGGCAGTGGCCTGACAAGTGAAGCTTGGGGGGAGATTAGTCTGTATCGACTAATCTCGCGGCTGGGTGGAAAACAAGCAAATAGGAGTGGTCTCCTTAACACAGAAAAATCCAGACAACCTTCGAAAAACAGGTACGCATTGCTGTTGTAGTTTTAATTACAAAATAATTAACAAATTTTCAGTGAATAACTGTGGTAAATGATGACGTAATTGTCATTATGGAAGCAATTTACTGTTCAGAGGGCCAAGTTAGGTTCAATGCACAGTCTAAGTCTGAAGGGCGTTGGCGGTTAATCGGCCAGATGCCTAAATCTTATCTTAGCATTTAGATAATTTAAAGAAGGTTCACACATTAATAAAAGAATTATAAAGAAAATTATTCATTTAGCAATGTCATCAGAGTATCGGGAAGTTTGGGTAGGCAGTTGCTGTACCTGGTCCTCCCTCAGGAATAGATTATGACTATACAATTATGGTAGTATTAAACTGAAAGGTTTCATATTCAGTGTAGAATATATTCAATGAATAAAATTCATAAACAACCGAAAACCTTACCAGGTTCGGGGTGAGCTGAGAACGCTCCCTCAAAACCCTTGACAAGATAAACTTATCGAGAATTTTCACGGCAGGTCCGTCTCATACTTTATCATCATCATAGAAGCATTGAAATGTACAGTACTACAATAAGACTGATACATGATTAAAATCCCGACATGGGTCAACTCAGCATTAGAACAGAGTCGCCATGAATAGAAGGACGACATTATATATGAAATTAAGAACAACTCATACGAAAATCCTGAGACATATCATATAAAAAGTAACCAAATCGGAACTGTTTACAGTAAATTCAAAACAAGAAAACCCCTGTGGAACAATCGAAGAGCCTCATTTGAACACAGTCAGAAAGACGTCGAACCAGTTGTCTAAAGGAAACTATTTCGGAATTTATCCAGTTCCTGTGACTAATACAAAAACACTTAACAGACGACCGCCCATAAAAATCTACAGTCATCCATATATATATATTGATGCAGTAAATATACATGTATAATGAGAAGGGGATTTGTGGGCCTTCTTTCAAAATAACAGTTTCTCTATTGCAAGACAAATAGAAACAAACGGGAACCCTGAGGATAATGCCCCTCTCTCAGATTAAATCTTATAAACTGTTCCAGCCTGATAAAGTAGGAAATGTATAACTGAGAAGCTAATAAACACGCAGAGACGAGCCGCCGTGGCATGCAAAACATTGTACATAGATACAAAAGGAAATAATTGTATAAATAACCAGTCCTCATCATTAACTGTCCAGGAAGCCGAATCGAATCCAGGGATTCGCGGCATTACCTCGGATTCTACATTAAGAAACCCATAACAATAAATTACAAGATAAACACATCATCCTCAGGGAAGAGGATCTGAGGATAATAACCCATGGTTGGAAGCCGATAACAGTAACAGCCAAACCCCTCATTGACAGAGAGGTCGAAGAACAACAAATCATCCATGGAATCGCAGTCCCTGACCAGACAAAGGTAAGTATTAAAACATTCGGCGTGGAAAACACAGTCACCTCTCTCTCTGAGGATGGAGAGCTTACCTCTGGTGGTGACAGCGGGAGTAATTTCGGAATGCACAGCCTCGCTACCGCACCAGAAAACAATTCCTATTTCCATCACACAAACAAATCGATTAGAAACCAAGTTTAGTCAAGCGTTATAATCAGAGGAAATAACAAGGAAGTAAATAGTAAAAGCACGTTCACCTGATACAACGATGCACGGACTGAGGACTGTTTCAGAAATTCATCGTTACCCAGATGCGATTGTAGGTTGAACGGCCGAAGCATCAGGCCAAGTTTTTCAGCGGCCGCGCAAATGTAAAACCCAGAGCAGCCTCTCGACGGAAAAGCAAATGGAAGCCCTAGCCGAGACAGGGGAATAAAACCCCAATGAAAATCAGGAAAGCGCGGGAACAAACCTCCGCCGTGGATCACCATCGACATCCCGAGGTTTGGACTAAACCCAAGAACATTCAATGCCAGAGCTACCCTCGCGAACCGTGGCAGGATCGATGGTCAGCATTCTCTGGGAAAGGCCACCTGGCGTAGATCGAGGCACACCTGGAGCGCATTCATATTTTTCCGTATGACCAAATCCGAAAAATGCAGGAGTCAATTAATACCATAGTCCATCATCGCGAGAACGCAACTTGCTATTCACGCAAAAGCATAGGGTTTGTAATATATATATATTGGTACCAAAGTTCATGTTATAATACTTGGCTAAGGTTATGAAAGAATTCCGTATACATAAATAAAAAAATTTAATTGTTTATAATAATATTTGATTATATTATTGTTTATTCATATGGAGAGTTATGACATAACCTCTGTTCGTATTATGGAAAAGCGAGAGATTAAAGCTATCTAACCAAGTGCCTGTAAGCAATTTATGATTCGGCACCCATAGAATCCTTATAATGACTGATGTAAGCTATCTTCTTACATCGTTAGTTCCCCACGGTTTTGAACTATATTGTGATCACTATCTGGAATCTCAGAAACAAAGCTATTTTATCATTATGTACAATTTCTTTTTCTTTTCTTTTCTTTTCTTCTTCTTTTTTTTTTTTTGTGTAAATTGGACTATTTCTATTATAATACAAAAAAAGTACAGAGGGTTACATTTGCCGCCATGAGTTGGCTACCTTAACAAGATGACAATGAAACTGAGACTGAGCCCGAAGAGCTATCCGCTGACCCCAAACAAGAGCTATGACCATGCTCAAAACTTCAAAAAGCTGAATCATCCACTCCCTGCTATCGCAAGGGAGGAGTTTGCAGACTCTAACAGTACTGTTATGGTTCTTACCGTCACTGAAATTACATAACATGACCGACATATACCTAGACATAGACATTACAGACGCTTATGTAAAAAGCCAGGACTGAATTAAACATGACACAGACATTACAGATGCTTATGTAAAAAGCCAGGACTGAATTAAACATTACAGACTCTGATATGGAGATAGACATAGACAAAACTGACTCATAGTTTTGACATTGGCCGCTGCCATGACTTCTAGAAACAAACTGATCATAGGAGAACCATACCATCCCGAACGTCCAGGCCGCTAGCTTAGGTGTAAGGATTTGGAGGCTCCTCCACCGCAGGAGGGATAAAAGTGCCTTCTGGTTCCTCCACCACCGGGCAGACATAGGATTCTGATGCGCTCGAGTCGGTGTGCGGCGCGTTGTCGCTATCAGGCGCACTTGGACCTGCTTTGTTCTTCGCCACCTCACCCGAGGCTTCCACAGGCTGAGGTCGCTGACCCCGAACAGGCAATGGTAGCCTTGGAGCTGCTGGGTCGTCTGGCCTATCAACGTGCTCGCATTTTTCAATGCGCACTGAGACGTAATACACGGCATTGTCCATTGTGCAGGTGTGTCTGAACTGGGTTGATGAATGCCCGCCGAACGGGCATACCGGAGTTCGTCCCCTGCCTCTCCCTCTTCCGCGCTCTGTGGATCATGGCGAACGAGTTCCCGCCGAAGACTCTGAAGAATGAGGCGCAGAAGCCAGAGATCTGGCTATGCCTCGCGAGCCACCCCGCCTGCAGGCACCCCGCTGTCTTTCTCGTGGCATTTTGTGACCACCACCGCCTCAACCACAGCCCCAAGTCTGTACTGAGGTCGCAGAGATACCCAGGGCCAAAGGCGACCTGAATAGTGACTCGCCCTGAACCCGGACTGAGCAGTGTGCTGCAGGGTGACAGCTCGAACCCAGACACTAAAAGATGGCGTTGCCTCACCACTCGAATCAGGGCCACAATTCACCTGGCCACCGCTCGAACCAGGGCCACAATTCAGACTAAGACCAGATAATTCGAACCAGAACACCTTAATTTGAACCAGGACATAAATTGAACCATGACACAACTCGAACCAAGACCACAATTTTAACCCAGACCAACAAGCGAGGCAGGACTTTGAGCCACGAGTGACCAGGTAAGTCCAGCTCGAAGCCGGGGCTTTCAGAGACGAGGGCCGAGGTTGTTGCTTGGCAGCATTGTCCCGCAAAGCCAACATCCGAAGACTGAACTCTCCTCTCACCAACAATTTCAAACCTAGTTGCAGAGAACCAGAGCTTCGCTCTCCTTCCAAATGACCCCCTCTGGACATCGGGCTGATCCATCTGCGCCTAAAACCTTTGCCTGCGTTTGAAATCCCGCCACCTTTAATGCTGGCCGGACGGCTTCCGGATCCTTCGTTCCATTTGGCCTGAATAGGCGGCCACTTGACAATGAATGCCGCCGCCCTCTCCATAAATATCTTACCTATCACCCGCATCCGGGGATCACTATGTACAATTTCATAAACGAAGCAAAAAGTTAAATGGATTGTGCAGAATGAATATATATATTATCCT
>APFE030579082.1:4896-21707 GCA_000404065.3 Pinus taeda
CATGTATTCCGCAATAGTGTATAATCGGGATAATCTCTGTGAATATGTGTCATATTGCTCAAAATTTCTACATAATATAAACTTAAGATGTCGGGTTACTTCAATATGAAGATAATAGTGAACATATCCCAAATCTGTCATTTCAAAACCTTTCCTCAATTCTTTATTTATGGATGCAATGTAATTCTCATTGTTCCCTGTCATCATAAGATCATCTACATACACCATAAGATATACAATATTTTTTCTAACTTTCTTGACAAACAAAGTTGCAAAATCAAGATCATAGTGTTTGAAATTGAGTTTAAGAAGACAATCAATTTATCATACTAAGTTCGTGGTGCTTGTTTAAGGCCATACAAGGATTTGACAATATTGCACACTTTTTGTTCCTAACCCTTCACAACAAATCCTTTTGTCTGGGATATAAAAACATTTTCTTTCAAGTCTATCTTCAGCAAAGCAGTTTTTACATCCATTTGATGGATTTTCTAATCGTTCTAAGCTATCAAGGCAAAGAGAGTCTGGATGGTAGCCCATTTTGTTGTGGGGGAAAAGGTATCCTCATAATCAACCCCATTCTTTGTGAAAAACCTTTTTCCATGAGCCTAGATTTTTTCTTGTCAAGTAATCCATCTACTTTATACTTGTTTTTGAAGACCCACTTGTAGCCTATCAATTTGATTTCCAATGGAGGATTAACTAGCTTCCAAGTGTCATTCTTTATTTAAGCATCATGTTCTTTATGCATCACTTTTTTCATTCATCATGAGAAGCAGATTCATTGAAAGGAATTTGGTTCAAAATATGTAGACAAATTTAGTTCAAAATCATAAGAAACATCCATATGAACAGGTGAATCAAAATCATCTACATCACCTCCATTCTGTCTAGCAGAGATTCTTGTTCCTATATTTCCAACCTCATCAAGATGAACACTTTCAAGTGTCTTTGTGAGACATTTTGGAGGACCTTTTTGAGATGGCCCAGGCTGCTCAGTTGACTAACATGGGGTTGAATCAATATTTATCATCCCAATTCTCTCAATCACATCACTCAAAGTGTCTTCTGGATCAGTGGTTGGAGCTTCATGAGGGGGAGAGAGTGCTTCAGAAGGAGATTCCATATATTGATCCAGTATAGGGATCCCCCTTCAATATTTAGAATCTCATTATCAAACCCTTGAAAATACTTTCATGCCCAAATTTGTCCAAGCAATCAAGTTTCCGCTCAACAAAATTATTAGCCTTGGAAGATTTAAGAAAGATGATATCTCTAGATATTATAAAATTCTTATTTACTTTATCATAGAGACAATATTATTTGGAAGTATTTGAGTACCCAAAAAAGATACATTTCCAACTCCTTGCATCGATTTTGTCTATGTTTTCCTTAGGTATCAAGGCGTAATAGGTGGAACCAAAAACCCTAGATGCCTCGCCAAAGGAATGTGGCCAAACCAGATTTCCTAGGGAGTTTTTTTTTTTTTAATAGCATGATATGGACATATATTCTTAATACAAACAAAACATAGATCTACATCAACCCAAAACATCAGCTTAACATTCTTGAAAAACGTCATTAAAAGTACCATATTTAAGATTGCCTTGTTCGTTATTTCATCTACACCATTATGTTGAGGATTATACGACACATTTGTTTGATGTTTGATCCCATACTGGATAAGATGGTTTTCAAATTCATTTGAAGTATATTATTTTACATTATCAGTGAAAATAGAGCCAATATGAGATTGTATATCATTTTCAATCCATGCATGAAAATTCTTGAAAGTTTCAAAAGCTTCAGATTGTTAGTCAAGGTTGTCATTGATATTGTATATGGCATTGTTTGTGATGGAAAATTCTTGTGATACATGATGTTTCCCATTGATCATAATGCTTATAAATATGCCCATTGATCATAATACTCATAGAGATGAAATTTCTTATGATGAGATGGAGGGCCATATGGATTGAATATATATGTATACATAATAGAAGCAGTGGACCCAAGAAGGAGTCCCAAATAGTAAGAGGAAGAGGCCATAAAAAGCTATTGGAAGCCATCGGGAACTAAAGGAAAGGTATCATCAAAGAGTAGCCATTCAAAATCACAGGAGCGACAAGCCAAGATCTAAGAGAAATAGTCCATCTGAAGTCATAGGAGAAACAAGCCAAGATCCAAGAGAAACATTCCATCAGAAGCCATCAAAGTCATCAAAGAGTAGAGATTGGAAATCACAGGAGCAAGAAGCCACAGGATAGCCAATCTAAGAAGCAGATATGCGAGAAGACCACATATGCCCAAAAGAAAGAGACAAAGGGAAGAACATCAATAACAAATGAACATCAGAGAAATCATATCAGTGCTTTATTATGTGTTACCACTCAGAAAACTTAACCGCCAATCTCCAATTGCGATATGGCTTGTGGACTCGATTGTTTTATCATATTAGTCTTAAATGTAAAATCACATCTGCCCTTTTATCAGAGCTTTTGGAATGAGACCTCTAATTAGATATGCCGATCTCTGATTACGATATGTTGTAGTATACCTAGGGGGGATAGTAGGGGGTACAGAGGGAGGTACCTAAGGGAATAATGTAATAATGGGATGGGCCATAATTATAAGGTAAGCCTGTGGTATTAGATATATGGTATTGAGAGAACCATGGTAATGACCCATGGTATTGTATGTATGGATCATATATAGAGGCTAGAGACTCCCCATTGAGAGATGTCAAGGATTATTGTATGGACAAGCATATGGCTTGTGGAGTGTTCAATTTCGTTAACACGACATAACTTAAAAATCTCACTGTCAAGTGATTTCCACCATATAGCAGCCTCACCTTTCAAATAATATCTTACAGAGTCCTTCCAAAACAATGGGTTGTCACACTTCAGATCTTGTATAAAATTTTCAATAGTCGGCCCATCAACGTTTCGTGTAAAAAAGATATTGCTAGAAGCTATGAAGAGGGTTTTGAGAAAAAAATTCACTTACTTGGCGAAAATTTAAAATGGCCACAATTCGGTCAATATTGTTCAAAATCCTTATTATGACCTGTTTTTGGAAATAGAACAACCATTCTACATCTTCTCGTGTGATAAAAATCCCAATCTGGGAACTTTGGAATTTCATATTTGTGCTGCAACTGTCCTGCAGGTCAGATATATTACAAGTGGTATTAGAGCACTTTCTTGGGCAAGCAGAGAGATATTTTTTATTTTTTATTTTTTTGCAGGAAATTTTTTGGGCAGCTAGTTTGCAGATCCGATCTACAACTTTTGGTACAAAATTTGAAGAAACAAATTGCAGATCTGGATTCTTTGTAAAAAAAATACCCAATTTCAAAAAAAAAATTGGCCGAATTGGTGCTCGGATGAGGGAAATATCGCTGATTTAAAAATCAGCTGTGTTGTAGAAATTTTAGACGAAAATCCATCGACGATGGATATGCAGTTAATTTTTGTTGTTTTTGTGGGGAATGTTGAGAAACTAATTGTAGATTTGAGATTCTCTTGAAAAATTACCCATTTTCAAAAAACAGTTAGTCAAATCAGAGTCTGGATGAGGGAGATATCGCTGATTTAAAATCAACGCTTCTTTTAGAATTTTTTGGGAGATATCGCTGATTTAAAATCAACGCTTCTTTTAGAATTTTTTGTGACGGCGGGCAGTTGGAGTGCAAATATGAAATTTCAATTCCTAGATCTGGATTTCTATAACATGGGAAGATGCAGGATGGTCATTCCATTTCTAAAAACAGGTCATAATAAGGATTCTAAGAAATATTGACTGAACTGTGGCGATTTTAAATTTTCGCCAAGTAAGTGATTTTTTCAAAACCCTTTTCATGGCTTCTACCAAGATGTTTTTTTACAGGAAAAAACGATGGGCTGACTATTGAGAATTTTATAGCAACTCAGAAGTTTGACTTCCCAGGGTGTTGGATGGACAAAATAGGGTATTATTTGAAAGATGAGGTTGCTATATGGTGGAAATCACTTGACAGTGAGATTTTGAAGCTATGTTGTGCTGACGAAATTGAAAAACTATTGTTGGAAAAAATGGTCTCATACTAGAAAGAAGGGAACCAAAAAAATGATCAAAGATTTGAGTTTTACAGGAAAAGATGATGGCCTTACTATTGAAGAATTCATAAAAAGGGAAAAGTTAGAAGTTGGGCAATATTAGAGACCTTTAACAAGGTTTAATTTTAGAAAGGAAGCTACCATATGGTGGCAATCACTTGATTGCCAGAAACATGTAAACCTTCCTGATGAAGTGTCTGAAAAAGTCCTTTTAGACAAATGGTCTCATGCTAGAAAACAAGGGAATGAGACATGTAAGGGGTTATTTTCTACTGGTATCTCCTTATTACATGTTCATGGATGTATTCAGAAAGAGAAGATAATTGTGTCTATCAATCCTAGTTGCAAGTATAATTTTATTAATGTTCATTTGGCTAGAAGATTGCAAGTCCCAGCCAAACAAATGGAGCACACATAGATTAATAATGAGCAGGTGCAAGTTTATAAATATTTGAAGATTTATATGGATAAGTATGTTTTGCATTTTGATTTTTATGCTTCAGATATGGATAATGTGGATGTTGTTTTGGGATACCCTTGGCTAGAATCTGTTGGTACTATCAATATTAATGTGCAGAAGAAATTCCTGAAGCTTTGGTATAAAAAGAAGAAAATTACATTACATGATATTTCCATCAACAAATAGGTAGAGTCTAAGGAGGCTGAAGCATAAAATGTTACACATACTGATTCATCAGATGAGGAATTCGTGGTTGAAGTAATATTGGAATATAAGAAACAACAACCGGCGCCACAACATGTACCAGATACCAACCAGGTTCCATTAGGTGGTGAATTAAAGAAAGATACATCATTGGTTAAAACTTCAACATATCACCACCCACATCACCCCGCAAGAAAACAACCAACATGATGGCAACAAATTAGCCACAAGGACAACAACCCCCACATGATAGATAGAGAGGAGTGACGATCCACCCACAACACATCAAATCAGAGGAACCACCATGGTCAACTTCCATCTCAAGCAAGCAAGGCACCAGCTAGATCGAGGGTTCACGTTTCTCTTGGATGGCTAGATGGATGTGCATGGTACCAGTGGACTACTCTTTTGAGTAGATCTTATTATTTGTGTTCTTCTTATGTGTCGGGGATGAAACACGTTTAAGGGGGGTGGAATGTAGTATACCTAGGGGTGATAGTAGGGGGTACAGAGGGAGGTACCCAAGGGAACAATGTAATAATGGGACGGGGCATAGTTATAAGGTAAGCCCGTGGTATTAGATATATGGTATTGAAAGAACCATGGTAATGACCCATGGTATTGTATGTATGAATCATATATAGAGGCTAGAGGCTCCCCATTGAGAGATGTCAAGGATTATTGTATGGAAAAGCATATGAATTGTGGAGTGTTATCCTTCCTTAAGGAGCGATTGTATGGTGTTACCCTACCTCAAGGGTTTGATCAATATAGAGAAGCATTTTCATGTTATATTATTGGGTCGATCTTGTTATTTATGGGTATATTTGCAGGTCAGATATATTACATATGCCCTGTAGACTTGATTGACTTTATTATAAAGGCTTTAATATAATATCACATCCATTGTATCAAAACTTTCCTATTGCAAGCTTTGAAGCCTCATCACGTTAAAACCTTTGATTGCAATATGTATTGCAAACTCGATTGCTCCATTATATCATGACTTAATATAATATTGCATTCGCCATATCACAAGTTTCAAAGGGATGGCATGCTAAAACCTCCAATTGCGATAGCCTTATGGACCCGAATGATTTATCAAAAACGATTTAATATAATATCACATCCATCAATAGTTAGAGCATGATGCAAACCTGATTGGAAGTATCAAAACAAGTTTATTGGAATATCACATTCTCTACATCAGAAGTATGGGCTATATGTGTTATAATAATGTCGATGATATTTATCAGAGGACATAGCATGTGCACAACTTGAAAACCTTCGATATTCATGAAGTTGTGATTGTGGGATTAATGATGTGGCTTGTGGGACCTCCAAACATCTATTGTAATGTGGGTATAGCCTCTCCTATGTTACTATGTGGTTTCTGTAAATATCAAGTCTATGTTATATTTGATTGAGTATTAAAAAAAGGCCCCTCCAATATATTTTAATGTGCCACCTGATGCATAAGTCATCCTCTCCTCCAATTAATGTGTCTTTTCGTTTATAGACGAAACTCATATGTACAAGTTAAATACTTCACTTCAATTATAGAGCTTGGTCATCAAATATAGAGTACAAAACATAGTTCACAACTTGTGAACTTAAAAGAACAAAGGAAAGAAAGCTAAAGGCCGATTAACAATTTGATGGTTGATCCTTAGAACAAAAATGGCAAATCCAAGGAAGAAATCATCCAATCCTTCTACAGATGTCTCTTCCTAAACCATGAAAACTGAAGACAATCATTTTGGGAAAGTTCCATTATTCATTGGAAACCTTGATGTATGCAAGGTAAGAATGAGAAATTTCTTAATGGATTAAGGTGTTGAAGTATGGGAATGAATGATTACTGATAGCATGATGGAAAAAAAATCCAAGAAATATAATACAAAAGCGGTGAAGGAAATCTTGAATGGGATACTAGATGTTATAAAAATCAAATTGGAGAAATGTTCATCAGAAAAAGGTATGTGCGACAAACTTCCTGAACTTCACACAAAAGGAGAATTGACCATGATTGTTAGTCAAGAAGATGATGGAAAGAAAGAAGGAAATTGAGAACCCTTTAAGGTAGCTGGAAGCAGGAGTGAACACATCAAGTCCAAGGAAGACCTAGAAGATGAAGAAAATAAAGATGACTTCGAAGAAGATCTCATGACAAAGTTTGTAGTTTCCTTGAAGAGATAAGTAGTTTGAAAAAGGAGAATGAGGAGCTCAAGAACAATCACTAGATGGTAACCATTACCTTGACAAGTCAAGGAAGGAAGTAAACCTACTCAAGCTTAAAGTTCAAGAAAGAGATGGGAATCTCACCAAGATTAAGGTGGAATTTCATCAAAACAAGAGGAAGCATCATGAAGAAGTTATATCGATGGAAAATCAATTGGATAAGGCAAATAAAAGAGAATAAAATTTGTTAAGCCACCTTGAACAAAGACACAAAATCTGGAACAAACTTGAAGCATAAATTGGTCAATACAAGGAAGAAGTCTCTTCCCTTATGTCTCAACCAGAAGAAATAAAAAAACATGCACAAGGAAGTAAGAAGGTGATGGAAGATTTTTCACTCATAGAAGGAAAATTTGATGATGTAGAAAAGGAAAGAAACACCATGATATGCCAACTAGAAGAAAAGGATGAAGAGATCTTCAAATTGAAATCAGATATCAACTTTCTCAAGGCCGAAACATGTAAAGCAATAAGATTCAAGGAAGAAATTGAGAAACAACTAGCTAAGAAAAATGACGACTGTGGAAAATTGGAAGAAGAGATTGTTTCACTAAGGAAATAAGTTGAATTTCTAAACAAAAGCTTGAAAAGTTCTCAATTCTTGGATGAATTTCTCAACCATCAGAGATCTCCATTTGATAAGACGGATCTTGGTTATATAGGTGAATCCTCAAACATAATTAAAGCAACTCTTAGTGATTCAAACAACAAATATGTGGGGGAATATAGAAGAAATATTGATGCGCTTAGTTCCAAAAAAGGAAAAGAGAAGAGTCAAGATGACATTGGAAGAAACCCTGCTCCAAGAATATATGAAGATAATATCAAGACTACAAAAGGTAATAAATCTGATCAAAGGCTTCCAAGACATAATGATTTTAGAAGTACATCAAGACAAAATTGTGTAGAAAGTGTCAGGGATACAAGAGGATATGGATATCATCAAAGAATTCAGAAGCATAATACTTCTAGAAGTGCATCAAGGAAATCATTGTTCCCCAGGTACAAAAATTTCTTTCATGGTTATTGTTATTCCTGCTCAAATTTTGGACACATGGCTAAGCATTAGAAAGCATATTAATATTCCTATAAGTTCTCCAGAACGAGATTAACAAAAGGAAACCATGTTCTCTCTTTTGTGTTTAAGACTGAGTGCTTCAAATGTCATAACATTGGACACATGGATTACAATTATATTGTCTTGGGTTCCTAAACAAGCTCAAAGCATAACTACTTAGCCAGAAAAGAAAGAAAGTCACACAAGTCTGGAGAAAGAAGCAGATTGGATCAGAAATCCTCTTGACTACTCAAGCCAACAACACATGTTGTTGATATGATGAATACATATTTGAAGTATTTTGATGATGTGATTCTGCCAAGAAGAGACCATCCATATTGTTAGGGGGAGCTTGTGTTTTTGAACTTGCAAGAACCCTATGAAACACTTGATGAGCTACTTATGGAAAATCGTGATATACGACATATCTCCCAATAGATCATCTCCCGGAAGTAACTCCATTGAAAAAAAGCATCCATTGATCACTTGCAACAATATTTCTTGTTTGAAGCAAACATAAGAGCTAGAGGAGTTTATGCAGGTGGGGGGAGCTAATTGATCATCTACAATTAAATTGTAGACAGTCACTAGCGTTGAAAAATTCAGGCTACTAAGATCATACTTATAACAGAAGGTAGTAAATGCTTGGTAAAGACAGAAAAATGAAGCTACTAAACAAAGCTGAAATTTGGAAGTGACATTTGTGGAAGGAGATTGTAGTTGAATCAGAAGGACACATAAACAACTACATAGTATTCAAACTCGTATTTGAGTCTCTACAAAGAAGAATATATAACCAAAGGTTATAATACTTGAGGGATGAAGTAAAACAGACCCAGATTAGTATAGAGCCATTGAAAAACTATAAAATAGAATGACAGAGGTAACTAAGAAACATGATGATGACATAAAAGGGAGCACATGTTCGGGGGGAGTTTTACAAGAAACATGACAAGAAGCAACGTGATAGGGAGAGTTTTACAAGCAACATGACAAGAAGCAACATGATAGGGGGAGTACTTGGGCACCCCATTTTCCATTGATGTCAAAGGGGGAGAGAATGTTGGAAGGGAAAGAATATTTCCATCAATGACAAAAGGGGATACTTTTAGTCAAGGTTGTCATTGATGTCAATATGGAATTTTTTGTGATGGAAAATTCTTGTGATACATGATGTTTCCCATTGATCATAATGATCATAGTGATGAAAGTTCTTATGATGAGATGGAGGGTCATATGTATTGAATATATGTGTATACATAATATAAGTAGTGGACCCAAGAAGCAGTCCCAAAGAGTAAGAGGAAGAAGCCATTGGAAAGTTATCGGAAGCCATCAGGAACCAAAGGAAAGCCATCATCAAAGAGTAGCCATCAGAAATCATAGGAGTGACAAGTCAAGATCCAAGAGAAACAAGACATCAAAAATCACAGGAGAAACAAGCCAAGATCCAATAGCAACAATCCATCGAAAGCCATCAGAAGTGATCAAAGTCATCAAAGAGTAGCCATCAGAAATCACGGGAGCGAGAAGCCACATGAGAGCCAAGACAAGAAGCAGATATGTGAGAAGACCGCATATTCCCAAAAGAAAGAGACAAAGGGAATAACATCGGTAATGGAGGAACATCGGAGAAATCATATCAACGCTTTCTTATCTATTACCACTCAAAAACCTTGACCCATGATATCTGATTGCGATATGGCTTACAGACTCGATTGTTTTATCATATTAGTCTTAAATGTAAAATCTCATTCACCCTTTTATCAGAGCTTTTGGAATGAGACCTCGGATTAGATCTGTCGATCTCTGATTGCAATATGCCCTGCGAACCCGATTGAATTTATTATAAAGGCTTTAACATAATAGCACATCCATTGTATTGGAACTTTCATATCGCAAGCTTTGAAGGCTCGTCACATTAAAACCTCTGATTGTAATATGTATAGCAAACCCAATTGCTCCATTATAACATGACTTAATGTAATATCGCATCCGCTGTATCGCAAATTTCAAAGGGATGACATGTTAAAACCTCTTATTACAATAGAGTTATAGACCCGATTTATTTATCAAAAGAAATTTAATATAATATCACATCCATCAATGGTCAGAGCATGATGAAAACCTGATTGTTAGTTTGAAAACAAGTTTATTGGAAGATCACATTCGCTATGTCAGAAGTAGGGACGATATGTGTTATAAGGATATCAATGATATTTATTGGAGGAAAGAGCATTTGCACAACTTGAAAACGTCTGATATTAATGAAGTTGAGATTGCGGGACTAATGATGTGGCATGTGGGGCCTCTAGACATCTATTGTAATGTGGGTATAGCCTCTCCTATGATAGTATGTGGTTTCCGTAAATAACAAGTCTATGTTATATTTGGTTGAATATTAACAAAAGGCCCCTCTAATATATTTTAATGTGCCACCTCATGCACAAGTCAACCTCTCCTCCAATGAATGTGTCTTTTCTTTTATTGGCGAAACTCATATATATACAAGTTAAATAATTCACTTCGATTATAGAGATTGATCATTGAATATAGAGTAGAAAACATAATTCACAACTCGTGAACTTAAAAGAACAAGGGAAAGAAAGCCGAAGGTCAAGCAGGAAAATAAATTCTTTGATTGAGTTAATTTTTTGAAGGCTCAGACCTGTGATGAATTAATCTATAGATGAAGTGCATACCATGAACTTAAGAACAGTTCTGTGAAGTAGCTCAGTTTAGTTTTATATCTCTGTCTTGGATTTGTGAAAATATTTATTCTCGGACCTGGATGACCTCAGATCTATATAATATTGGACCAATGAAATAAGGTTACATTCGTCATCATTTGAAGGAATCAGAAGATAACACCAACATTGAAGTGTTTGTGAGTTTTCCTTGGAAGTAAGGATATTTCAAACTCTTGAAGCATTTACTCCTAGATCAGTTACCATGACGTCGTGAACAGAGGCTCGAAACAAAGAATTGTTTGGTGTAGACATTGAGGCTTAGCAAGATATCTTGTTGAAAAGCTTTAGCATATTTGGAGACATCATTGGAGATCATGATGAATTGTTGAAATCATCATGAGGTAACTTTGCAGACTTTGTTTGGGTAACATGTAGAGTTTTGGATATTCCTTCATGTTAAGACAATGTTGCCATTGATGAAGTGACATGGAGATTAAGTGGAGGCTTTGCTAAAGATTGACAGGGCTCTTTGAAGAATAATTTGGGAGATGTGAACTATTACTAAACTTATCTTGACAAATTGAAGCAGGAGGTTGGAGCCTCATATTGACATGGTTGGTGCCTTGGAAGAGAGAGGATAGGAGTCCTCATTATATGAGGTTGGATCCTGCACCAAAGAGAGGATATGAGTCATTATATCGGGTTGGAGCCTACATTGACGAGAGGATTGGAGCCCTAGAGGATCGAAGTCCTCAAAAGACCGGGTTGGATCCTGTACCAGAGATAAAGTTGGAGCCCTTAAGGTTGAAGCCTCAAAATTGACAAGGTTGAAGCCTTGGAAAGTCAAAATTAGAGCTTGGCAAAATACAAGTTGGAGCGTGGGAGATTGAATATTGGAGTCTTCATCTAGGGTTGGAGCCCTCCACATTATTGTATTAAATTTATTGTAAAGAGGATTGGAGTCCTCATTATTGATTAATAAAATTATTTATTCTTATTGTTCATTATTTGTGTTCTAATTACAAGTGATCTAACTGGTAAATAATAACAATTGAACAGAAATACTGATTCAACCCCCTCTCAGTATTTCAACACATATTTTTTCTTCATTAGATATACCCAACACATTATGGTGTAGTCATTAATAGATGTAATCATGTATTTATTACCATTTGTAGAAGGAACATGCATAGGGCCACATAAATCAGAATGAATGAGTTCAACCTTTCTATGTGCTCTGGAATGAGAATCATGGAAATATTTTTGTGCTTTCCTAAGATTAAAGCATCACATTGCTTAAGTTTCCTAGGAATTGTAGCAAACCAATAACAATCTTTTTCTTCAATAGCTGAAGGTTGTCATAATTCAAATTTCCATATCTAGCATGCCATAAGATACTATATGAAACTGTACCTTCATCATACTGTGAGCTATATGCAAAGTTTTTTCCATGAGCAGAGGTCCCTTACAACTTTAAAAGTCTTTTTTCTTCTATCTCAGTCATGACAAGTGAGATGTTTGATGCTTTTCTAACCTCAAATTTTCCATCAAATATGTGAATGGAGTGTCCTTGCTAGCAGATGTGAACCAAGGACAAAAAGTTTCTCCTCAACTATAGGAGGTAAAGAAAATCATCTAGAAGAAAGTATGGATGACCAGGCAGTTTAAGCCTAATGGTGATAAGCCCTAATGGCTTGAGTTTTAACTTAGTTTCCAATTAGACTTCCCCATAAAAATTGTCAGTGAATTCTTCAAATAAATCTCTTCTAAAAGTCATGTGGAAAGTTTCTCCTAAATCAAGCAACCAAGCATATTTCAATGAATCAAGTGAAGCATTAAACAAGTCTTGAGTTACTCCAATGTTGCAATGTGCCACAACCTAATGAGTAGATTTAGGTGCTTTACCTTTCCCTTTATCTGATGATTTTTCCTTTCTCTTCATCCCTTTCCTATCTAATCATGTCCCATCAGATCTTAGATGAGGAAGCATCATTTCCATTTCTGTCTGCTCCCCTATCTTCATATCCTCTAAATATATAAACATAAATACTTCACTCTTCACTATGTTATGTCAAAACTTTTAATATGGGAAAATATTCTATGCATATACACTGTCACCACTCCTAATATAATATATCACCACTCACCACTCATAATAAATCACCACTCATAATATAACATATCACCATTCATAATATATCACCACTCATAAATAACATATCACCATTCATATACCATATGGCCTTTAAAAATGGGACACAATGAATTTAATAAATTTCATGAACTATACCATGACATTTTCAAAGTTCATTATATTCCATCACATGCACATACCTACAAGATACCAAAAATTCAAAGGGCACACACATTACAACTCAAAAAATTTAATCAAACTTCAACGCACTCTCCAAAAAACACTCAACCATACTATAGGACCTTTTCAACATGAAAACAACACACCAGCAAAATACTATACAATTCAAAGCTCAGTTCAAACTTTTTAATGCCCTTCTCAACACACAGGTCATGGCGTTCGTAGAAAAGTGTATACACTTCAACACATAGTTAATTTTTTTAACACAACAT
The DNA here is from genome assembly GCA_000404065.3 of Pinus taeda. Lineage (NCBI taxonomy): Eukaryota > Viridiplantae > Streptophyta > Pinopsida > Pinales > Pinaceae > Pinus > Pinus taeda. Next base: position 18,235 of record APFE030579082.1, read on the forward strand.
ACACACCAAAGATGAATGCAAAGTAGAACACTCATAGAAGGTTCAATACATCTCATTGCAGTAGAATTGGTCGAGATCGACATATTTAATGCATAGTTTTTCGGTCTTCTAGAAAAGGTGTACACTGTTTAGAACCACGATCCAATAGACAATGTTCATATGCATTATATGGCAGCCAACACCACATTATCCATACCATTCGATGATCCTCGGTCAAACTGCATAGATATACCACATTTGTTTACTGCAAATTCTACATAGGAGGCAACACACCAACACAAGGAATGAGAATCACTCCAATGAAGTACATAGAAAAGGAGGAGTAAAATTAAAAATGGAAGAGAAATGATTACAAACAAGAAAAATATGGTAGGTATTAGACAGATAAGATAGATTGCAAAAAAATGGCAGAAGGGAGTTATGAGGGCAGAAAGGGAAGCCAAAAAATGAGGAGCTGGCTTTGATACCATGTGAGGTTGGGCATTGGTAACTCCACAATGTGCTGTGTATTTAAATTAACCAAATCATGAATATATACATGAGAGGAGAGACTCTTGGGATTCCAATTCCAAGGTCTCTTATTTTTCTCCAATTATAACTAAAATATTAAATTATTTACAATATTTACAATAATCCCAATCCTTTCGAATTAGGTGTCAACACAAAGAGAAAGTGAAAGATGTTCTTTCCAAATAGTTGGTGATATATAAATTTCCTTAATCAATCAAGCTTGATTTCTAGTATTTTATGACCAACTTAGTGGAAAGAAAGAACAAATCAATAACACGCTTAAGGAAGAAGATGTTTGTTCAGTCCCCCTGGATGCAACACATAACATTGTCTACAAAAAGCGGTTGAGAAACTTGGACATAGTCAAATATTACAATACCTTTCAAGGAGCCTAGCCATTTGTGCATATTGATGAGCCTACTAAGATCTTAAATAACCATAGGAAATAACAAGGGAGAAAGAGCGCATCCTTGGCTGAGACCTCGAGAAGTTCGAAATAATCTAGAGGGAGTCCCAATGATGAGCACAACAAAGGAAACAAATTGAATGTAGCCCATGATCCAATTGACCTTGTAGATTACTAGGCCCATGTGAAAAAGGATGAGTCTAAGAAAAATCCAATCCACTCAATCAAAGGCCTTCGAGAGATATAACTTGATAATTACAACATTTGAATTTGAATTCTTTATAGAATGCAAGACCTCTTAAGCTACTGCAACTGCATCATGATGTTACTATTTTGAACAAAACCAACTTGCTCTTCAGATATGAATGGAATTAAAATAGACTTCAATCCCCTACAAATGATCTTGGAAATCAATTTATAAGTTATATCATAGCAGGAAATAAGACGATAGCCCATGAAAGATGTTCCCTCTTGATATTTAGGAAGAAGACATAAAAATGTGGCATTAAAAGTAACCAAGACCTTTCCTTGATCCTTATATTATTTGATTATTTTGATTAGATTGTCCTTAATCAAATCATAGAATCCCAAATAGAATTCATCTGGAAAGCCATCTGGCCTCAGGATTTTATATTTTTGCATAGAATATAATCCAGTCATGACCTCCACTTTAGTGATTTCCTTAAACAATAAGGCATTCATTTCTTCTGTGACAATAGAGAGGAACTTGGACATTAATTGAAGAATCTCATGAATCTGGTATTCCTGCGAAACTTGAAAAGGAAACTAAAAGAAATGAGCTCCTTCCTTCACCTTGTCCTTGAAATAGAATAAAGAGTGGCCATATAAATCTTTGATTTCCTATATATTATTTAGCTGCCTCTTGTAGTTTTCATATTGATGATTTTTTTTGCGTTATTAGTCCCCTACTTGGAGCCATACCACTCTTCTTTTTAGTTTCCAACACTCTTCCTATTAAAGAAGAAGGAATTTTCACTTATCTTCAAGAAGTTTCAAATTAGATAATAATTCATGGTTCACCTAATCTTGACCAAGAACTCTATGCAATTCCTCTAACTAATTATCCACTTCAAAAAGGTCCACTTATAACCTAATATAGAAATAATTTTCCCAAGATTTTGAATCTTGTTTGGTGACTAATAATTTGTCTGCAAAATGAGCAATAAAGGAGGAGGAGACATAGGGGTACAAGTGTTTCTAGGAGGAATGAATCTGAAGAGGATAAAATTTGAACTTCTGTTAGGCGAAAAAATGTAGGATGTGCATGTGATCTTAGAGTTCACCCATTTCCATAGTAGAATTTGGCAAGCACCCCATGTTTAATAAACCATCCGAAACAAGGAAACAATCTAATTTCTCTAAAACTTCACTACCATAAGAACAACCATTTCTCTAGGTGAGCAAAAGATAGACTCCTTCCACATCAATGAGACTATTCTTAATCATGAAGTCTACAAAATAAGAACTATGAGGGTCCATCCAGGGATTTGTACCTTAACTTTATATTATATATATATTATTATATATATAATTGGGTTTTCTCGGGTGGTTGAGGAATACTTGTGTTCTCCCCTAGATTCAATTCTCACAAGTGACATAATGAACTTTGATGTAATGGCTTTTGTAACAACCCTTGGTTGATTTTCCATGTAAATAAAAGAAGACCAAGGTCATTGGACACATATTTCAAAATGAACGGTGGGAAGATATTATAGTGGGGATCATTTTCCATTTATTTATGGCTATGGAAATTGGCAAAGGAATTGGTAAATACAAAGAGGCATTAATTGGCATTTTATTTATGAAAATAAAGGGAAATAGGAGAAAATGAAGGCAAAGAGACACAAATTTGAATGCTAAGGGAAATAGAGGAAAAATGAAGGAAAATGAAGACAATAGAGGCTTCAATGATAACTAAGTCTTTTGAGGATTAGTTCATGGCCTTTTGACAGTTTTGTGGTGGATGTCTAGTCCATTCTCCCATTCTCTCACACTCTTGTACACTTATAGTATTCTTAGAGTATGCTTGGAGCACATTATTCATTGGATTTGGAGAAATAAGGCAAAGGAAAGCAGGAAATTGCAAGGGAATAGGTGGATCAACAACTATAATTGGATTGCTTGGTAGGTAATAGGTTATAGGTGTAATTTCCTTGCCAATTTCTAGATGTATGGTATATGCATGTGTTTTTCTAGTTATGTGTTGTCATTGGCATGGATATTTGCCTGGATTGACAATGGTTTTATCCTTCCTTTCCATTTATGGAATAACCATGGTGTTGTGGGTTTTCTCCTTGATTGTTTTCTAATTGGTGCTCATAATTACTTATGGTTGTGGGTTGGAACAAATGCTCTAGAAGCCCTGAAACAACTTGGGTTGAGTTACTAGTCTTGGATCCTAAGTTGGGACAAACACTCTAGAGCCCTTAGTGGGTTGAGTTACTAGTCCCTGGAGCCAGTTTGGACAAACGCTCTAGAACCTTGGAAGACTGTGGCTAGAGTTACTAATTTTTGGAGCCCTGGATAGTTTGGGTAG
>APFE030579082.1:23210-49502 GCA_000404065.3 Pinus taeda
ATGTTATGATGTTGATATGTTGGTTAAGATGGAGCAAGAGATGTAGAATATTAGGGCAATGTTACAACATTGGACCTCATGGTAAAAACAGATCATCATACATGTTTGCATGTTTTTCATGCATGTATGATAGTTAATGGTTTTTATATGTATCATGGTTATAAGTGTGCATGCCATTATGTTTTTGTTGTGGTTACATGCATGATAGATGCTAGTTAATCAACGTGGTCATATACACATGCGCCAAATAGTCATGCATGGTAATAACTTGTTTTTATATGCATTACGATCATACACATGATGATTATGGGCATTAAATTTAAGATCTTGATGTTATATGTATCATGCTAATCTGGATTGGCATGTGCAAATGGTTATGGTTATGATATTCAGGTATGAGTTGATATATCTGTGATATTGTGTCATACTAATATGGACTAACTTATATAAATGTGATAGCCTCCCCTGAGATACATTGAGGTATGAGTTTGATTATGTCATATATTTGGTTTTAACATGCTTTGCAGGAAATAGAAGATCGTGTTGGGTGTGGAATCTGATTATCTTCTGTATTCAAAGGTTTCGCCGCATTGGACCCCAGTTTGTTGCCACCCATAAAATATTCACTGCAGGGGGGTCCAAGGGAGGGGGGGGGGGGGGCTAAAAATAGATGTAAAATTGCCTTGTAAAATGTTGTAATTTTGTAGTCAATCTGGGTTGTTCATTAGGTGGAGATATGACAGTATAAATTTTGTTTAATTTAAGTTTTTTTCCCTAGAAGGCAACCCCTCGCTATATATGAGGGAATTGTATTGCGTCTATGTAGATCAGTATTATGAGTGAGGAAGAGAGAGGAGATTGAGAGCGAAGAGGGAATTACAGTAGATCTGATGTAGGTTGTATCTCTTCAGTTTGTTGGATAATATAAAAGGAAGGGCAGATTGTTTCTCTGTGGACATAGCCCAAACTGGGTGAACCACGTATATCTGTGTCTCTCTTGTATTATGCATTTTCTGTGTTTATATTTATGGAATATTTTATGCATTGCATTGATCTGTAATATATAATTTTCTAAAAACTGGTATTAGAGCCAAAGGTCTATTTGGCTGATAAACTCACAAGAGAGAAGGGTTCCTGGTTTGAGTGGGAGTAATGGCGGAAGATGTTAGGTTTAGGGTCGAAAAATTTAATGGCCAAAACTACCAGCTGTGGAAGATGCAGATGTAAGATTATATGTATCAGAGAGATCATCTGTACCAACCATTGAGTGGAAAGGCAAAGAAGCCAACAAGTATGACAGACACAGAATGAGATATTCTCGATAGAAAGGCACTTGGAACAATACGGTTGTGCCTAGCGGCGTCGGTAGCATTTCATATTTCATAGGAAACGACAACAGAGGGTTTAATGTCGACATTGGCCAAATTATATGAAAAACCCTCGACCTCAAATAAGGTATTTCTTATGAAGCGTTTATTTAATATGAAAATGTTAGAAGGTGGATCTATTGTTGATCATTTAAATGAATTTAATACAGTTATCAGTCAGTTAAGTTCTGTAGGGGTAACTTTTGATGATGAAGTTAGGGCTTTGTTATTTCCGTGCTCATTGCCAGAAAGTTGGAATGGTTTAGTTATGGCCATTAGTAACTCTGTCTCTGGATCTAGTACTTTAAAGTTTGATGATGTTGTCGGTGCAATCCTTAGTGAGGAAATGTGGCAGAAAAGCTCTGGTGAGACATCAAGTAATGCTTTGACTGCAGAGACTAGGGAAGAAAAATGGAAAGAGGAAAGAGCCCTAGATATCGCAGTAAGTCAAGAAAATGTAGATCCAAGTCCAGATCGGGGATAGTGTGCTGGAAATGAGGGAAGAAAGGACACCTAAAGAAAGACTGCAAGTCTCGGAAGGGAAAAGAAGGAGACGCACAACAAGAAAATAATCATGAAGCGAATGTAACAGGTGATGTGTCACAAGATGCTTTGATTCTTTCTTTAGAAAATATTATTGATGCCTAGGTGGTAGATTCCGGGGCCTCATTCCATGCCACAGTTGATAGGAAACATTTTCATGATTATATTCAAGGAGATTTTGGACAGGTCCGATTGGGTGATGATAAACCCTATAAAATCATTGGAATGGGCACAATTTTGAATGGAAATCAATGGTTATTGAAGGAGGTAAGGCATGTTCCAGATCTGAAGAAAAATATTATTTCAACACGGTAGTTTGGAGGTGAAGGCTATGTGACTACTTTTACAAATAAAACTTGGAAGGTCACTAAAGGATCCTTGGTAATAACAAAAGGAGAAAAGGTTGGTACATTGTATTTATGAAATGGTATTTCTAATTCTATAAATGCTTTAACCTATACAGGAGAAGATATGACATTGTCACATCATAGGCTTAGGCACATGAGTGAGAAGGGGATGGAGATTCTTCGCTCAATAAATTTGTTGCCAGATTTGAAGCATGTTGACTTAAAATTCTGTGAGAATTGTGTTTATGGAAAACAAGTCAGATTCCTCACAGTTGGGAAAGAAAAGAAGAGTGAAAAATTAGAGCTTGTGCATACAGATGTATGAGGATCTGCTCAGGTATCATCTCTTGTTGGCTGTCATTATTATGTTACTTTTATTGATGATGAAACCAGAAAAACCTGGATTTATTGTATTCGAAATAAATTTGATGTATTTGATACTTTCAAGAAATGGAAAGATTTGGTTGAAAATGAGATAGGGAAAAGGTTGAAGTGTCTCAGATCAGACAATGGAGGTGAATATTGCAGCAAAGAGTTTGATAGGTACTGTTCAGAGAATGGATTTCACAGAGAGAAGACAGTTCCCTTTGGCATGCACTTAACCCTTTGAAACTTTACCCTTTCACTTGACTATTTCCTTTGACAAATTGATATTTTGGTGGTCTGGCATCTTTGGAACACTAAATTAACAGCTTGGGATGGTGAAATTATTACATTTGAAAGACCTAAAGTTACATAATGAAATAAGCATTTCCCTTTACAAATCATCTTCACATGGTGAAAGAATGTTATTTGATCACCCTTTACTTTCTGGTCTTATGCAATGGAATGGAACCTTGGCAACCCTAATGACCTAATGAAACCTTGAAAAACCTTAAAAAACCTAATGAGATCTTGAAGGACTGAATTTCAAGATGACATAATAACCTCATGACTAATACAAATGGCATGATAAAAATAACCCGATGGATGATGCACAATCAACAAGATATGAAACTATGGCAGAAAGTAATCACATTTAGGGAAGAGTGATATTTTTGGACTAGGACTACCATCAGTGACTAATTTTTTTCATGACCTAGTGGAATGATAAAAAAATTTCTATGTGGGACACCTAAAATGAATATGAAAAGAGCAATTTTGAGCTAGTATGCAAATACTGACTCTAATATTGGCTCCATTGGGGATGGTAGCTCCTTGGAGGTGCCAAGAATGCCGTAGACCAAGTAGCATTATCCATTGGGCATGGAATTAACAAAAAAAATCAATCTGAAATACATGACTGAATACTGATGACTCAAAGACACAAACTGACTTTTACTCAACTGAAAACTGACTCAATACTAAAACACAACTGACAAATTGAAAAAGATTCTCAAAATGGAGCTTATTCGATAAAACCTACTTCAACTGTTCCATTCATAACCCGATCAAGTGAAATGAAACAACCAATGCAACCAAGTAAGCATTTTGGCTGCTGTATGAATTCTCTGCAAGTTCTTGTTTATGAATAAGAAGATAGAACTACTGAAAGGCAACTCCCATGAAAATTTGTCAAGAGATTGAATCTTGATGAAATTTCAAAGCACGACCCCACCTGTTGACCTCAAGAATGCTGCAAAAGTATCTTCATAGGACTACATATTGATTTCCAGCCCATCTAATACGTTACTGCTCTACTCCAGGTAGTCTTCGTACTTTCGTTTGAAGATTTTCATAACATCTATTTTTTTATTTCTTTGATGACTGCAACAAATTGACAAAAGGATCTTGAAACTCACGATTGACTAATTTTTCTTGAAAATAAACAAAAAAACAAAAATCTTCTTCATTACTCTCCTAATATGACTATAAATATTGGTATGAGGTTTGTAATGAAACTCCTGCTGAACAAGACAATGAAGTCGACTGTCAGATCAAGTTTATATCAACATTCTTTTCAGGCTCATAGTTAGCTAATGGAGGACTTTTACTACATATATCATCCAAAACATCAGCTATTGGGTGATGAAAAACTTGTAAAGATTGCTGCAACCTATTTTCCATCAGTTTTAATCAGACTGCATGACACTCTACAGGTTGCTCATCATTTTCTTTAGAGATATTATGAAAATTTTTCTTTAAAAATTGAAATGTTTCAAAACATAGTGGTACAAAGTCATCTTGCATCATTCGATCATATGTTTCAGCTTCCAAGCCTTCATCTGCAATTTGAAATTCAATGGAGCTTGGTGGTTGCAAATCTAGAGCTAGGGAGGCTTCTATGTTGCAAATGATTTCCTTGACCAATTCATGAGAAGGTTTATCCTTTATAATGTTGACAACTCACTTATCTGCTTGCTTATAGTTTTCTCTTATTTTTGCAAATGAGGAGAAACACAAGGGTAAGGAGCGCTGGTCAAAAAGTTGATTATCCTCCTGATTGTCAAGATCAAAACTCAATGAGTGCTAACTTTTGATCGCATCAAAGTTACCTCTGATGAACTGAAATGAAGTAAAACAAAGAGGCAAAGATCTGTCACTTACTTCCAAATTTTCTGCACTTCCCTCATCACTATCATAACTGATATTCTTTGGCTGATTACTGTCTTCGAGCTACTGAACCTGAACTTCCTCCTCCCACAAATCAGCTGCTGATTGCTTTGCAAGATTAGCTTATGTTTGGAGAACATAATAATTGTCGTACTGATCAAACTTTGGCAAATCATCAATATAAGTAATGTCACCAATCATACACATTATATTACCGGATTGTTTCTCCTCGGATTGATCTACAAATCCATTTTCAAATCTATGGTAGCTAGGATTAGCAAGAATTTTTTTAGGGCTAGCAATCTTTTCTTTTTCTGAGATAGGTGGGTCATGGTGATATTGAATAGAAAATTCATCTCTCGAGGTGATTCTTTGCATAATTTCTTCCATTTTACTTACCAAAATGTCGAGCTTTACCTCTGAAGATGTTAGGTGCTCTACAATGTTCTCCCTCTCTTCTTCCTTCAGCTTTTCCCTTCTAATCACCAGATTAACCTCTACATCTACTGCATTATTCTGCATCTTTTCAAGTGTTGCAAGGTTCCTTTCCCTCAGTTGAAACGCCATTTCCAGATCAAAGGCATCCCGGTAGTGCAAGAGAGCGGATCCAGGAGGAGACCTTATATTAGCAGGCATAAAAAAATAGACTTGGTTAAACTTGGTAGAAAATTGTTGTACTATCTCCCCTGGCAGTCTTTTTAGCTAGTTATACTCTTCTAGAATCAAGAAAGTGTTTTTTTTGACCACCCATTTGTTGAGGAAAGCTTTGACGAACCACTGGAAATATGAGATGCTCACATCAGGTAGGTTTTCAAACCAAATCTTGACTTTTCCTTGCAAAGAAAGAGCGAATAGCCTAATATTGACATCCTCTTCGTCGACTTCAAAAAGTTCAAGGAAAGTCTCAATATTATACATATGTCTCTCAACAGTGATATTGTCATATTCACCATCAAACCTCGGTAGGTATAGGTAATGATTTTTAGAGAAAGCATGGAGTATAGGAGGTAAGATGAGTGGTTTGTATTGATCTGGAATTTTACAAGGTTTAGGAGTATATACAAAAGTTGTAGAATCAACCTTGGTCTCTTTAGGCTCATTAGTTTGAAGATGGTCATCATAAGATTCAGAATAATGGTCTTGATCAAGATCAAAGGCGTACGAAGAATTTGTTTTCACAATGTTTAAAGGGAAGAATCACATGCAGGTCTATGATATTTTCTCAAATACAATATACTTTGTAAAACATTTTTGACATTCTGAGGAAAAGAGAAAAAAATAATTGATGAAAAAGAACATAATGTCTTGGATGAAATTCCAAATTGAATACCTGATCTTTCCATATTGTCCTTTCATGTTTCTGTTGGTCGGGTTCATCCTCTAGTGGAGTCTTTGGATATGATCTCGAAACTAATTTGGAGTCGCTAGGTGAATGATTTAAGCCTTCCGATATTTGATTGTTGTCCACCATCAACAATCAGATCTAGATCTGAACTTTGATGATATTTCCCAAGGAATATGAATCCTTTCGCTTGTTCCCCAGTATGGTCGACACTATGTTATCACCTGGATTGAACCTTAGGCTAAAGGAAGGCAATGCCAGGGTAACCACAAACCGCGCTTAGCCAAGTAGCTAGCCCTACTAGGACAGGAGAGGGCTCTCTCTATAAGGATCTCAACCAAGATGTGTATATCAAGAAAATGATATTTGGCTAGGTATAGTAGCACAAGGTTTGATTTGATTTTGAAGGGTTTTGTTGGATCAGGAGGAGCCAAACAGTTAAGGCAATGAAATTAGGTCAAAATTGCAGGGTGTTCGATGGGGCAACGTAGGGACAAGGTTCAACACTCTAGGGTTTGATGGGTGAGGTGATGAAATACATGTGAGGAGCTAGAAAGAGCATGTAAGCAACATGGATTCTTCCTAAACTGAAGAAAACATAGACTGTGAATATTTTCCCAAAATAGAGCATAAATATTATGTGTTTTGCCTATCAACTTGAAAACATCTACTTAAAAGCAATGAAATGATTGATGAAGTAAAAAAAGAATTTTTTAACATATGATCACAATAGAGAAAACTGAACTAAACATCATACCACATGGATCCCAAAGAAATAGCTATAATTTTTCATTAATCTCCCGCTGAAACTGATACAAAATGATGTCTACTCAAAGCACAAGCATCCAACTGAGTCCATTCCATTACAATGAGAAAGAAAAAGAAGATATAGACCTAAATTTAACCTCCTCCCATCCTCAGGGGTCGAATCCCTAAGATGAGGAACTAATCCATCAAAAGCTGAACAAGAAACTGGAATCTAGGCAACCCTAACAACTTGCCTCTAAAAGGGAGGAAACTAATTCATTTGACTTTAAGAGAACTTTTGATCCAATGAATCTACCTTCCAGTAGCTAACGTTCATCCTATCTACATGCCTAGTCACCATTTACATCAGTAAAAACATCATCCATGAGAGAAAACCCAAAAATTACAGTCATGGCACAATAAAGTGCAAATTGAGTAGAAAATTGTCTTATGCGCAACGCCCAAGATCTATGCACAACACTTTTTGCAAGGCCATTTTGGAGGCCTTCCCAGTGTTCAAATTGGGCCCAAAATAGCTTGTTGGAAATATCTTCAAGTATAATTTCTAGAACATCTTTATTTTTTGAATTTGGATTTCATTTGACCTATCAAAAACTGATTATCTCGACACTGCTTCTGTGGCTCAAAAAGAGGGCAGAAAGGTCATTTTTTTGGTGCTTTTTGACCTTTTGGTTGACCAATTTTGCTCCAAAAGCTTAGAAAATGCATAGGGTGTATGTACTCATCATTATGAATCCAAAAATGCTGACCATTTACTCATTGAATTCCCCTAGGAAAAGCGTAGCGCCAGTGGCGCTGCACGTAGAGCCAACATTTCTGTGTCAAAAACTGCTAAATTCTTCAAAAATGCAAAAATTCTCAAAAATTTCTCAAAATTTGTGGGAGACCACCACCATCAAGTGTCTGGGTCAGCCAAGGAAGCATCAGCAAGCAACCTAAGCCTATCACCCTCCTTTTTGCCTTTGAGTGCTTGTTTTAGCCTTGTCTTCATTTGCTTGACTCTTATGTTACAAATCTTGTTCCGGGTATTTTTCTCTGTCCTTGTTCATCATCCAGCTCTCCATAATCTCCATAAGCCTCATCAAGCTAAAACTTGGCCTTCTCAGCCTCCCTCCTTGCCTTGATGTACTTGGTTTGCATCAATTCCTGCTTGACCTCTAGCTGCTTGTTCTCTTGCTCATAAAAGGAGATGATATACTTGGCCCTTTGTAAACTGGTCTCAAGCTTCCTGATTTTGGAATCCTTTGCTTTCAAGGCAACCTAATTGTTTTGATATTTCTCCTCTTTATCCATGTTTTTGAATTTGAAGCTTTAGAAACCCTATAGAAGGTGATCAGGAAGTGGGAGTTACGATGAATAGGGATAGGGGAAGCGGAGAGGAGTTTGTGTGATGTAGGATGAGATATGTATAATGTGAGAGTGAGAAGGAGGGGTATTTTTTAATAGGGAATATTTAGTAAATAGGGGTTTAAGGATTTTGTTTTGGGGGATTAAGGTATAGGGGATAGGTGTAGGGATTTTGTTTGGGGGATTAGGGTATAGGGGATAGGTGGAGGGATTTGACAACAGAATATGGGAATAAGGGATATGGTAAGTAGGGAGGGTTTTTAGACAACCTAGGGTTTGAAAATTTTAATAGAAAACCAACTTAAAAATCTTCAAAAGAGTGTTGGGAGGATAGTTTAGGGAGTATGCTTACTTGCTTGAGGCTCTAGGTAGCAAAAGAGCAATTTAAATGGTTGATAGGGTGGTCTTGGTGTTTGTTGGACCTATGCACAACACCTTGTATAGGTGTACAACACTCCAGTTGTATGCACAATGCCGTGCAAAAATGCATTGGCAAATAGGTCCTATGCACAACGCTCTCTCTGTATGCATAGCGTTGCCTCCTCTATGCGCAACCCCTCCAGCTCTATGCACAACACTTTTTTCAGGCCACTTTTGGAGGCTTTCACGGTGTCCAAATTGAGCCCATGATAGCTCGTTGGAAAGGTCTCTCTGTTGGATACATAATGGACCTATCAAGCATTGAAAATGATCAAGTATAGCCCCTAAAATGTCAATTCTCCCAAGACTGGTCAAAAAGTGTAGAATGAGGGTGGAAAAATGAAATGTTCTCTTGCAGGAAACTTTTGGAGATCTTCCTCAACTCCAAATTGAGTGCATGATAGCTCATTGGAAATATGTTTTTGTTTAGCTATCGTTTGAATCATCAAGAAAGTCATTTGGAGACTCCAGATAGAAGAAAAAGTGATTTTTCCAATGTCACTCCAGAAGTGCAACAACTCTCTTGTAGCAACTGTATTTTTGACATTTCTCTACAACCATGCCATCTGTGTAAAAAGTGAAGGAGGTTTTCATCCTAGACCTATTATGGACAAAAAACTCTCTCACTTTTGCCAAATTCATCCCTGTTTGGTATAAAACATAGTTTGAAGAAAAACCGGCCCTATGTGTGGCAAATGATTTGTCCCTTGGAATGGCTTCTTGAAAAATGATGGAGACATGATGTTTCTGAGTTGGAATGTCCTCATACTTGCTGAAATGACCTCCATTATGACTCATATACTCATATGTCTCTGATTCCATATCCAACCCTAGCTCAATGGGTGAGGAAATTAGGGTTTAGTGCTTGTGGAAAATGATGATTTGGACACCCTTGGGAAAAGACAACTCCCTTTGGCATGTACTTAACCCTTTGAAACTTTACACTTTCATTTGACTATTTACTTTGAAAAATTGATCTTTTGATGGTCTGGAATCTTTGGAACACTGAATTAACAACTTAGGATGGTGAAATTATTACATTTGAAAGACATAAAATTACATAATGAAATAAGCATTTCTCTTTACAAATCATCTTCACATGGTGAAGGGATGTTACTTGATCACCCTTTACTTTCTGGTCTTATGCAATGGAATGGAACCTTGGCAACCCTAATGACCTAATGAAACCTTGAAAAACCTTAAGAGACCTAATGAGACCTTGAAGGATTGAATTTCAAGATGACATAATAGCCTCATGAATGATACAAATGGCATGATAAAAATAACTTTATGGATGATGCGTAGTCAACAAGATATGAAACTATGCTAGCAAGTAATCACATTTAGGGAAGAGTGATGTTTTTAGACTAGGACTACCATCAATGACTAATGTTTTTTTGCATGGCTTAGTGGAATGATAAAAAATTTCTGTGTGAGACAACTAAAATGAATATGAAAAGAGCAATTTTGATCACTGATGGAAGTATGCAAATACTAACTCTAATAGGGTTAACCATATATATATGTGTCTCTCTTGTTTTATGCATTTTCTATGTTTATATTTATGTAATATTCTATGTGTTGCATTGCTCTGTAATATATAATTTTCTAACAGATCAGGTATGAAGAAGAGAATAGTGGACTATGATTCACATGACTTCCCTTACAGGTCTCACGTGAAATTTACTGAATGGAAAAGTGGCATGATTATGTGGCATGTTTTTAGGTACACAATGTATGATAAATGAAAATCAAGCTTTGGGAAGTTTGGTTAAATTAATAGATCTTTGGAGATTGGGCCATTATAACCACTGCTTCCTTCTACCTTAGTGTGGACCATGGATAGAAAGGGGTTATGTTTACATGTTGTTTGAATGTTTGATTAATTGCATGATATTAGTATGTGTTTATAGGATTACATGAAGGAATGATTTTGTTTTAAGACAATCGTACTAACACAATATGTGGTGAGGCAACTAATATTCACTTGAGTGCAAGTGGGTACTAGTTCTATTATTATAACTAATGATTGTGAGTTGATTATGACATAGTTGTTAGTCTTGGTAAATGATAATTTCAAATTAATAGACACAATGTATTGATATTTGGAAAATGTGACTGAAATATGTGAATAGTTGCACGGAAATATGATTGGTATTAGCATGACAAGGTAACCGTTGATATATTTATATAAATAACATATAGGTGATGTGATAACACATAATAGGACTCATTTGCAACAAGGAAAAAGGTAATAGAAAGGAATTGGGTGAGAATTCCTTTGGCACAATTCCTTTGACTATGTTTGGAAAACACCATTCCAAATGAATGAGTGCTTTGCATGAATACATGAAGTCTTCTTAACCTTGATTTTTTTCTGACATCATGTGGATACATGCTAGATTCATGAACATGTATTTGACAAGCATAACAATGGGTTTCTAGGTATAGTTGGATTCGTCAAGAGAATTGGAATCCCTTGAGAAATGATGTGTAGGTGTTTAGTTGCAGGGCAATGTACTAGATACAACAATATAAGGTAATCAATATACTGCTATGTTTATTTATGCACTGACATTTGTGTTTTTATGGAAGTATGATGCAGGGGATTGCATGGCAAAAGAGTCTGCCACGAAATATTGGAGAAGGTTTGGGTTGATCTTTCCCTTGGAATCATTGGGAATCCAAGGGGATTGAGTCATGGTGTATGTTGAATTTTTTTGCTTCGGTGCTTTGTGATTTGGTTATGCTTGATTTGCAGTTTTTTTTATGTCTGGTGCATGACCATGCCACTTTATATGTGGTGTTGTATTGTTTGATTTTTCATGGTTTTCTTGTTTTCTTTTTGTTCTTGCCTTTTATGTTTTGAGGGTATTGGGAATTGGTTGGGAAAGAAGAAAGTTAATGGAAATCTGGGAGAGTTGAATGAAACCCAATAGGCAATTTAAGAACCGGATGAAGCCTAGTAAATGTATAAGGGTAGATAAAGGAAAGAGTATGAAAGTCAGTTGAGATGGTTGGGTCCATTGGGGTAAATGGATGGTGGCAAGACAATCATGAGAAAGTTATCAGGAAAGGTAAGGTGAATGGATTTGAGGCGTCAGATGCCTTGGCTATGTTGGGAACTGTTGTTCTCATTGTTGTGCATGTTGTGCAAAAATAAAGGGAGTTATTTAAAACTTGACCTTATAATATCTGGTAATTATGTTGTGATCATGATTATGCTGATGTCTATATATGTATACATGCATGTATGTATGCCATTGTTTGACAGGGTCATCACAAATCATGCTTATGGAGGAATGATTGTTTATGTAGGTGAATAGAATGAAGAGTTTCTTGGGTTATGAGGAATCTAGTGGGAAGAGTAGCTCTAACAAATATATGAAGTCAATATCATGTGGATATGATTTGATATTATGTGCTTATAATCATGCCTGTGTTTATGTTATGGAAATTAATGTTGAGGGATACATCATTGAAATGAAAGCAATGTGATATACGACATGCAGACACAAACATGGATAGTGGAAAGAACCATAGACTTAGAATTTGGATTGTGGATGCACACAGTAAGGCATGGGAAAGACATTAGAAGCAAGGTTTCTTGGTAGAGACAGTGTGGTCTTCAAATGTACAGTACTGCTACTGTGTACATGTGGTGTTGAGTACATGTTGTGCAAGTGGTGTCGTGTACATGTGGTGTTGTGTACATGTGGGTGTTATGCACATGTTGTACATGTGGTGTTGTGTACAAGTGGTACTATGTTATGTCTATTGTATAGTTGTTGTATCATGACATGTATTCATTGTGTTGTACTTCTTGTATGTATATGTATTGTGCTGTACACTAGGTGTAAGTGTATGTGTTGTATTTTACACCAGGTGTAGGTGTATGTATTGTGGTGTACATTGGTGTAGGTGTATGTATTATTTGGTACATTGTGTGTGGGTATATGTGTTGTGATGTACATTGTGTGTATGTGTATGTGATTGAATAGAAAAGAAGGCACAGAGTGCTTGTCAGGTTTGGAAATCGATTCAGTGTGTGTATGGAAAGGATAAAGAATAAAGCTAGAAGCAAAGGACTGATTGAAAGACAAGTATCAATATTTTATTCAATTTTAATTATGCATGTGATATATGACTATGATTTATGATGGTTACATGTGATCTACGGTTTTGGTTTATGATGGTTGCATTTTGAGCTAACTAAATGTGATATGTTTATACATGATGATTTGATTGAAGAGCTAGTTTGACTTGTTGTGACAGTAAGTAAACATAATTGCAAGTGTACCTTATTATCGAGCTACCAATGAGGTATGATTTGGATTTATTTCAATTTCTTTTGAATCTAATGGAAATTATGTGTTTGGTACAAGAAATCATGGAAAATGCCCAGGTTTGGATGGTTGAAAATCCCTGGTTTGGGTGGTTAAAATTGATTACAGGAATTAGTAGTAACAATGAAAGGAATTGGAACATGCAACATTATGTTGGTAGAGAATTTAAGAGCAGGGCCATTGTGGGACATTGGTACCCAATAATGTCCATTGATTTCCATGAGAATTCTATGATCGGTATGATTGTTTTGAGGCAGGGATATGCCTTGGTTTTTGGACCTTTCGATGCAAGGAAACCTTGCCAAGGGATGAATTGACCGAGGGACTGTGTAGAAGAGAAGGGGATGCCATTGGAACTCGGAAGGTGTGTGGTTGCATAGAAGGAGGTGATTGGATTTCCGGAGGGACTGTATAGAAGAGAAGGGAAGTTCGGGGAAAGAATTTGTTTTGGCAAATAACATCACCATATGGAATCAAAATCTCATTGGGAGTGTGCCCTAGAACAATGAGTTGGTAATTTTTCACTGAGAGAATGAGTAGTGCCAAGATCATAACATTGGACATTAGATGTAGGCTTGACTTTGGCAGTGGATTCTAGACTTCTTGGGAAGGAGGTGAATCCTGGTACTACTTTTGAGGGTGGAGGTGTGAGCCTTTGGATTCCCTTGTTGACTGTTGTGGGCATCATATCCTTCTATTTTTTGATTTAAGCAAATGTGCATATGTATACATGTGTATTTTATTGTGAATATTGTATTGAATTGTGGTTATAAAGCTCCATAGATAGTATGATTATTTAAGTGGTTGTTACTGTAAATACCGTAACGAGCTGTGTTATAAAGCTCTAATAAATGTTATGATTGTCATGTTTTCAGCAGGGGTCATTGTAAATGTTGCAATGAGATGGGCTATAAAGATCCATAGGCAGTATGTTTTATTTTCAGCAGTTTGTTGGTCATTGGTGTCATAGAACACCGAAGACTATGTTCCCCCAAGTGGCAGGGGTTTGTAACAACTCCTGGTTGATTTTCAATGTAAATAAAATAAGACCAAGGTCACGAGACACATATTCCAAGCTGAATGGTGGGAAAATATTATAGTGGGGATCATTTTTGGTTTATTTATGACTATGGAAATTGGCAAAGGAAAGAGACATTAATTGGCATTTTATCTATGAAAATAAAGGAAAATAGAAGAAAAACCACATATTTCATTAAAATTGGAAATTGTTTATTACAAGGACATCACTAGAATTGAGTTTTTTAGTTATTTTGAAATTCTAGATCCACTATTTAATTCCAAATTTAATAAAATATTTGTTAAAATGAATGTGAAGAGACACAAATTTGCATGCTAAGGGAAGTAAAGGGAAAATGAAGAAAACAGAGGCTTCAATGATAAAAAGGATTTTTAGGATCAATTCATGGCCTTTTGATAGTTTTTTGGCCTTTTGACACTCTTGCGCACTTAGAGTATTCTTGGAGCATGCTTGGAGCACTTTAACATTCATTGGATTTGAAATGGATGGTGGCAAGACAATCATGAGAAAGTTATCATGAAAGGTAAGGTGAATGGATTTGAGGCGTCAGATGCCTTGGCTATGTTGGGAACTGTTGTTCTCATTGTTGTGCATGTTGTGCAAAAATAAAGGGAGTTATTTAAAACTTGACCTTATAATATCTGGTAATTATGTTGTGATCATGATTATGCTGATGTCTATATATGTATACATGCATGTATGTATGCCATTGTTTGACAGGGTCATCACAAATCATGCTTATGGAGGAATGATTGTTTATGTAGGTGAATAGAATGAAGAGTTTCTTGGGTTATGAGGAATCTAGTGGGAAGAGTAGCTCTAACAAATCTATGAAGTCAATATCATGTGGATATGATTTGATATTACGTGCTTATAATCATGCCTGTGTTTATGCTATGGAAAGTAATGTTGAGGGATACATCATTGAAATGAAAGCAATGTGATATACGACATGTAGACACAAACATGGATAGTGGAAAGAACCATAGACTTAGAATTTGGATTGTGGATGCACACAGTAAGGCATGGGAAAGACATTAGAAGCAAGGTTTCTTGGTAGAGACAGTGTGTTCTTCAAATGTACAGTACTGCTACTGTGTACATGTGGTGTTGAGTACATATTGTGCAAGTGGTGTCGTGTACATGTGGTGTTGTGTACATGTGGGTGTTATGCACATGTTGTACATGTGGTGTTGTGTACAAGTGGTACTATGTTATGTCTATTGTATAGTTGTTGTATCATGACATGTATTCATTGTGTTGTACTTCTTATATGTATATGTATTGTGTTGTACACTGGGTGTAAGTGTATGTGTTGTGTTTTACACCAGGTGTAGGTGTATGTGTTGTGGTGTACATTGGTGTAGGTGTATGTATTATTTGGTACATTGTGTGTGGGTATATGTGTTGTGATGTACATTGTGTGTATGTGTATGTGATTGAATAGAAAAGAAGGCACATAGTGCTTGTTAGGTTTGGAAATCGATTCAGTGTGTGTATGGAAAGGATAAAGAATAAAGCTAGAAGCAAAGGACTGATTGAAAGACAAGTATCAATATTTTATTCAATTTTAATTATGCATGTGATATATGACTATGATTTATGATGGTTACACGTGATCTACGGTTTTGGTTTATGATGGTTGCATTTTGAGCTAACTAAATGTGATATGTTTATAGGGTATGATGGTACAGAGGCTTCAATGATAAAAAGGATTTTCAGGATCAGTTCATGGCCTTTTGATAGTTTTGTGCCCTTTTGACACTCTTGTGCACTTAGAGTATTCTTGGAGCATGCTTGGAGCACTTTAACATTCATTGGATTTGGAGAAGGAAGGAAAAGGAAAGCAGGAAAGCACAAGGGAACATGTGGATCAATAACTACAGTTGGATCGCTTGGTAGGTAACATGTTGTAGGTGTGGTTTCCTTGTTGATTTTTGGATGCATGGAGATTTAGGTCTGTTGACATTGGTTTTATCCTGCCTTACCATTTCTTGGATAGCCATGGTGTTATGGGTTTTTCCCCTTGATTGTTTTATGATTGGTGCTCATAATTCCTTATGGATGTGTGTTTGAACAAATGCTCTAGAAGCCCTAGAACAACTTGGATTGAGTTACTAGTCCTAGACCCTAGGTTGGGACAAATTCTCTGCAACCGTTGGTGGGTTGAGCTACTAGTCCCTAGAGTTGGGCTGAATAGACACTTTGGAGCCCTGGAAGGATGTGGGTTGAGTTGCTAGTTCCTGGAGCCCTAGAGAACTTGGATAGAGACTGATCTGGTTGGTGTTAGTAATTTCCAACCATAGAGGTGGAATAAATGTGGATGATGGTTGAGGTGGTTTTGCCTATGGAAGCCCTGGCTTGGTTTGTCATGGTTTATTCCATGAGATCCCACATTCATGCTTGGAATATGGCATGAGGGTGATTGGCTGAAAGAAAGATTTAGTTCAACCCAATCTATGGTCGGGTGGTAAGTGGATGTCCCTTGACTTTGTTGGTGAAACTAATCTTCTATTGTGATTCATGTATATTTGTAGCGATTATGTTGGTGATATTATCGGTAAGTTTCCATCGTTCCTATGTTGGTTATTTACTAGTTATTTGTTGGTTACATTATGTGTGCTATTTATGGCTCCTGTCCTCAATCGTTTAGTTATCATCTAGTTTATGAATATATGGACTAATAAGAATTGTTGCAGCTATGTGGAGAGGGCACAAGGCCTTTTTTGTGATTCTTCGATGAATCTCAGACTATTATGATCATATATGCATTCATGACCTGTAGCTTTCATGTTTTCCATGTGTTTGATGAAATGTCTAGTGTGTTCTAGGTAGTCTAAGTCAAGTTTTTGACTCAAGTTTGAATGTTTAGCTTCGTTTTCATGTCAATAATGATTCTAGAAATTCTTAGACAGTTCTGGCCAGTGATCTGGAGGCTGACCTGAAATTGTGGCTCAGATCTTAGGATTGCACCCTTTGAAATGGGCAAGTTTGGTCACAACCGCATGGAAGCAGTGTTGTGCATGCAATTGGAGGCCTTCAATTGCACCCAAGCATTTTCATGCATGTGATTGGGAGCCTAAGTCAGTGAAAAGGAGACCCAACTTAGGGTTTGGTCACCTGGGGTGGTTTTTTGGCCCCCGAGTATCCTGTAGCTTTAAGGGATGTTATGAGTTGTTAGTTTGTGTTCAGTTGTAGGTCCCACTTCCTTAACTAGAGCTGGGAGGTTGGGTCATGTCATAGTAAGCCTTCATCTCATGTTTACCTTGAGAGGCCGGTGAAATTGGGTAAATGTGGGAGGGGGTTGTTACAACTTCGAGCCTTGTTAATGAGAATGAATAACCCATCAAAGACATGGATATATATATATATATTATATATATATATATATATATATACTATATATATATATAATATATATATAATATATATATATATATATCTATAATATATATTAATATATAATAATATATATATATATATATATATATATATATATTATATATAATATATGTTTTTCTCGGGTGATTGGAAGAATAATTGGGATTCTCCCCACCTACATTCAATTCTACAAAGCGACAAATGATTTTTGATGTAATGGCTTCGAGCCTTGTTATGAGAATGAATAATCTCTCAAACACCTAAAACATGTGTAATTACTTATATAAATATTAAATAAACTTCCATATAAAAAGAAAAGGAAACCCAAAAATTTCAAATTTTAAGATAAACATTTTATATTATATATATAAACTTTTGTAATTTGAAAGTTTTTGATGTAAACATCTTTCATATATAAATATATGATATTTAATTTAAAACGTGCAAAGAAATCTTATGACAATGTTTTAATACTAAAATTTAAAATAAAACAAATTATTGTTTATTTTATTAAAATCTAAAAAATAAGATCTGTTATAGAGTTGTAAGGAATGTGAGATTTACTCACATTATTGTGAATGGAGTTATGGAAATTTAAAAAATTGCCATATGAAGTAACTTAATAAAAAAAATCTTAGTGAAAACGTGAGCAGTTATCAAATTTTATTGAACACATAATCAATTTTAATTAAAGTGAGTATCATCTAAAAATAATTTAGAGAAT
Organism: Pinus taeda; assembly: GCA_000404065.3. Lineage (NCBI taxonomy): Eukaryota > Viridiplantae > Streptophyta > Pinopsida > Pinales > Pinaceae > Pinus > Pinus taeda. The sequence goes on from APFE030579082.1 coordinate 41,367, forward strand.
TTTGGATTTATAATCACTCTAATATGAGAAAGCTCCATGCTAGTTCATATACCCGAAACCATATCGAACATGTTTCAAAAAACATATAATAAAATACCAATTTCTATAAATAAAAAATTTGAAATACAATATTCATTTTGACACGATTTTATGATTCAGTGAACAATAAATTTAAAAGTTTAGAAATTATTTAAATATGTAGTACTCTTACTAAATTGTATAAGGGGAAGAATCCGAGCTACACAGAGGGAAAAAGTCACAAGAATGTGTTAGGAAATATAATAAGGAAAGAAGAGGGAAAAACATCAATCTTACTTTAACTTTAATGTTATAAATGTGGTTTCAAATTTCACAATTTATTTAAATATGCACTACTCTTACTAAATTGTATAAGGGAAAGAATCTGAGCTACACAAAGGGAAAAAGTCACAAGAATGTGTTAGGAAATATAATGAGGAGAGAAGAGGGAGAAACATTAATCTTACTTCAATGTTATAAATGTGGGTTTAAATTTCACAAAGTATAAAATTGTTATAGGATAAGATTGTTGTGATTCTACTTAGATTTCAAATTTTAGTTTTCTTGACTCGAAATATTCAAAAAATTATGATGCAGTATTTGTTGCTGATCATTGCAAGTGCATAGACTCAGAAAATTGCCATTGCAACAGTTTCGAGCCATATTTTGAATATATCTCTGAAGAGGAACTTGATCTACAATGGAAATTAAAAATCTGAATGACTCACATTTTTTATGATGAAGAAGCAAAAGCCTTAGCTTGAATAAAAATGCTTCCTGAAGGCGAAATGAAAGAGAAACTAGTGGAGACATTTTTACATACCATGCTAAAAAACCAAGGTTCTTCATCAGTAAATTCACGAAAAGGTATTGCACCAAAAACCCTTTTTGTTGATGCTTCTTATGATAAAAATACTAAGTCATTTCAAAGAATACACCACCAAGACAAGCAAAGAGTTGTCACTATAATGAAGTTAGTCAAGAGACAAGGAGTTTGAAAAAAGAAATTAGTGAAATCAAAACTCAAGTCTCTAGACTAGAAAGAGGTAAAATGAAAGAAGATGAAATTTTAGAACAGAAACTCTCTTTCACAAAAAAAATCAAATGTAGAGATACATGAAGTCATATCAGATGACTATTCAGGGCTAAATAACATGAAAATTATGATAGTACAACATCATCAATATCATTTTATGCTTGCATTCAAGGTTCAGGGAGAAGTCTTTACCTTAAAGACTTTGTCAGACATAGGGACAGATATAAATGTATTGAACAAAAAATCAATTGCTGCAAAATATTGGACAAAGGTAAAAGAAAAGTCATAGGGCTAGGAGCACAAGAATACAACTTCCAGTATTTAGTTCCTACAACAACTATTTGTTTAGAAAATTATTGCATTAATGTCAAATTTGTAGTAGGAAGCATCCCAGTTGACTACATCCTAGGAAATCCATTTTTAGCTGATGTTGAACCTCATGGTTCGACAAAATTGGATGATGGAAGATCAAGATATTATATCTCGATTCCAAATCAAAAAGGGTATTTACATGCCATCACATTACCATTTGTCTCCACCCCTAGGATTTATATATTGGTCCAAGCTATGCAAGACTAGGATAATTAGTAAAAGGGCTAGAAGAACTCAAAGACTTCAAATCCTGCTTGAAGATAAATGAAGGAATGAAATAAGTTTCAGTCATAATAAAAATAGAAGAATTGAAAAAAGATTTAGAGGCAGAATGTTGTGCAGAAGAACCTAATTCTTTCTGGCACATGAAGCATTATTGCGTAGAACTACCTCAGAATGTTGAATACACAAGAAAACCATGTAAAAGCAGAGTTATTCCAATGAACGAAGAATATAGAAAACTATGCCAAGGAGAAATTTAATATCTCCTAAAAATAAGACTAATGAGAGAGTCTAACAGTCCATGGAATTGTAATGGATTCTATGTGAATAAGCTTTCTGAACAAATTAGAGGAGTGCCCAGACTAGTAATAAGTTGTAGTTTGTTAAATAATGTTATAACTGATAACACTTATCCTGTCCCTCGTAAAGGAAATCTGATATCTAGAATTGCAGGAGACAAGATATTTTCAAATTTTGACATGAATTTAGGTTTCTCGCAGGTTTTAATCAAATAAGAAGGTTGGTTTAAAACAATCTTTAGTGTCCCCTCTAGACATTATGAGTGGAATGTCATGCCATTGGGACTGAAGCATGATCCTTCCAAATTTCAAAAGGTGATGGATCAAGTGTTTAAGCCATATTTTGATTGGATTATTGTATATATTGATGATGTTATGATATTCTCTAGATTAATTGATGAACATTTCAAGCATGTACATAAATCTAAACAAGTTGTCAAAAGAAGTGGTTTAGTTCTTAGCAAAAATAAGATGGAAATCTTCTAGACCAAGATTAAATTCCTTGGGAACATCATTGAATATGGCCATATTTCTCTTCAATAGCACACAATGGCATTTGCAAACAAATTTCTAGATGAAATAAAGGACAAAACCCAATTACAAAGATTATTGGGTTGTCTAAACTATGTTTGCAACTTTTATGAATACTTTGCGTAAGATAGGAGGATTTTAAATCAAACACTGAAAAGGAACCCAAAACCATGAAGTATGGTGCACACAGTTGTTAGAAAAATAAAAGAAAAAGGTAAAAACTATCCCTATCCTCTATGTTTCAGATGAAAGTTTTCCAAATATTGTTGAGATAGATGCTAGTGATATAAGATGGGTAGGAATCCTCAAACAACTCAAGGAAGGCCAAGAACAAATTATTCAGTTTACATCAGGGGTATGGAACCCTGTAGAGAAAAACTATTCAACCATTGAAAAGGAAGTGAAAGTTGCTTGGAATTGTATTCATAAATTTGATATGCATCTAATAAACAAGAGATTGCTTTTCAAAATTGATGCTTCATCCATGAAGAAGGTGTTAACCAAAGATGTCAAGAAACCAGGAGAGTCAAAATTTGCACAATGGCAAGCTCTCTTCACAAACTTTGATTTTGAAATTGAACAAATTAAGGGAAATAAAAACGGTATTAATGATTTTCTCAGCAGAGAAAAACTTCAAGAACATCCACCTCTAATGGTTATAGTAACTAAATGGGATCCTACCCTTAGTCATGAAAATTTCAGAGAAGTTCCAGATTCCATGAATTGGGAAGATTATATGAATTCCTGGAAACCAACCTGGCAGCTTAGAAACACTCAGGTATTATATGTGAATCTCCAACCTCATGGAGATCTACAACATTTGGTCCCAGAACGTAACGTACATCCAAAATCCAACAAATGGATCCATGACATGGTTTTTGACCATTCTAGACATTTGGAAAACTTGGTAGAAGATGTCTTAATCTTCATTTTAAAGACCTGTACATAATTTAGGGGGAGGAAAATAACAAATTTAATATTTTTCACAAATATTTTGTGATAAATAGAGCCAAAGATCCAAAATTCTATAGACTCTTGTGGCCTCAACATAATCCATAACTTATTTTCGTGATTTTTTTATGATTTCTCTAGATATAAAAGGTTATGGTGGAACCTTCTTCGCAAAGACGAACCAGAGGGTACCTATTATGCTCTCTTAAAATTTGGATTACTATTTATCACCCAGCTACTACATCGACCAGACTAGTTAAAATAATGTTGAACATGGTTCGACATAAAAAAAAATGCTATGGACCTTATTTATTTCCAATCAGATTATAGACATGCATGCAAATAATGTATGGACTGCATTCACTAGCCTTGTAAAATTGTAGTAGATTTGAAAAGATTCACAGATGATGGGATCTTTTTAGCTTTCATGGCTAAACATAACCAATTGTTAGTCATGAAAAAAAAGAAGCATCAAATAGTACTAGGGAAGCCCATGATAGTTCAACACATCTTTTCTAAAGCATGGGACGCAAGTGGAAAATATGCCAAAAAGGATTCCCTGACACAAATAAGTTGGGGACATAGCTATTGTACCTATATTTATTTCTCGTAGGATTTGCATGATAAAAACATCCATTGTGTGAAATAATGGAAAAGTCTAGTCACTTGGAGATGAGTGTGACCGATATCATGGGATTTTGATAATATCTCCACCATGTAAATAAAGGTATCGTGGGATGCCTTACGTCTCCACTTTGTATACTTTTCTGGTGACTCCTTCTCCCAAAATCCACTATTATAAAACATTACTGGATGATTCTTTGAGACTCATATCACTTCCCCGATAATTGGTGCAGTTTGACCCAGATCTCAGAGCATCTACGGAAAATATATTAGTCATTATTAGTAGTACCATAATATGTCACGCTATCTCCCTCGACTTCTTATCAATAATGGTGAGGAGAACCATTAGGGACATCGCGAGTTAGAGAGTTGAGAATTCTATGTGTTTTAGAGTAAGAATTATCCTTGCTCTCCATTTGCACCTTGAGGGTGATTTGCTTGCATCATAGAGAATTTCTTCAATCTATAATCAAGTCATAGAAATTCTAAAGTCTGAGCCTGTACATCAGGGCCTATGAGCCTGGTAAGAACCTAAAGTGGCTGGACTTTTTAGGAAAAAGTCTTTTTGGTTTGAGTTCTAGAATTCATAAACAGAGTAAGCAAAAAGCCAAGAAGCCTTCGGATTCTAGCTTGCTTTGAGCTAGTATAACTGATAAATTCCTTAGCAGTCAATCTCTGGTATAAACTGAGACTCTATGATTATAAAATCCAACTATTGCACAAATTAATAAAAGAATAAGTTATTATGCCTATGTTGATATCTTTGTTATATATTTTGGATCGAGTGAATTTCATCTTATTTTTGACTAAGTGAAGTTCATCTAAAGTTCATCGAAGGTTCGTTTAGGATCCTGGAGTGTCGTCTTTCTCATACACGCAGGAGGTCATTGAAAGAGTGTATTTGGCATTGGATCTATCTGAAGGTTCATGTAGGAGTTCATGTAACTCAATCAAGAATCATTTTTGCAAGCTTCATTCTCTATCAGAGGAAGCTCCTGTGACCAGCGTGGTCCAGATTGGTATAAGAGGCAATAACATTTGGTTCATTGGGTAATTATAAAACATCTTCCTATTAAAAATGGAAGCTGGAAGAAAATTTGTATATTTCCGTGAAATCTAGGAAAAATAACAACAAAATGATAGTCTTGATATACAAAATATTTTTAATAAATCTTCTTCCTCTATGATAAATGTTGTCGAGTTAGAGATTATTGAAAAATAACCTTCTTCATGCTGGAAACTTACTTCAATCAATCCTTCTGAAGTCTACTTAGATCTATTTGTTTTTCATTCAAAAGCCATTACTAGGGTGTTTGTCAAAGAATGTGTAAGCCAGATTCAAGGAAATGAAAAATCCATCCAGAATATTCCTTTACTAGATCCCAATAAACTACAGAAAGAAGCCCAAAAGAATAACACATCTTATGTTCATCTTGGGTGTATAAGAGTAGGGACCTTTTCCTTAACCCACGGAGGATTGAATATTTTTATCTTGGTTACAATCAAATATTTGACACATAATAAATACATCGACTCCCTGCTTGGTGGGATTGTTTCACCCCTCTCAAATCGCCCAGTTTGGTTTGACTTCTATCCAAAATTTTCCATGTATGTCTTTGATGAACACATCAAAAATATTTTACAGTTGCAAATCAATACCTTCGAGTTTGATATGAAGAGAAAAATGACAAATATTTCAATACATACAAGCTTTCAACACACAAATACACTTGATCCTGCAATTCTACATTCCCTGAGCTAGGATTCTAAGTCAAATGTTGTAGTTATTATAGGCTCCCCTAATCAAAAAATAGAACACCAAATGATAAAATGGGAGGAGTTGAGTTTCCATGAGAATTAGGTAGTTGACATACCTAAAACTCCCAGAATTCAGAATATAACTTCTGCTCAAATAAAAGAAGATTCCTCCTTTTCTATATTATCCTTTCCAAGATGCTCTACCATTCCAAAAGTAAAGATAGACAGAGAAATAGAGGAATACAAAAACTCATAGCCCAATTTTTCTGAATCATCCACAACAGATTCATCATCTGCTTGTACAAATAGTGTCCATACTGAGTTGTTTGAGCTTGCTCAAGTTTTAAATTTTTCCAAGTTAGTAGTTAAATGTCCTTCTTGTCAGTTATTGGTTAACTTATAGCCTCTTGTACATATTGGCACTCATGAGAACCACAACCCAAGAATGGGTGAAGCACCATCCACCATGCTGAAAAATTTGTGTCCTAATCCCAAAAGCAGTGGTATCTCATTTCCTCATGATTCTGTCCTGGTAATACATGAACGATAATCCCTTGGGAATGAAGACCACAGGCTAACTGAAATGTTTAGAAAAATGAGACATATTGGCATGCCAAGATATGGAATTGGATACTTAGAACAAATGAATGAGCTTATTCCATCTTGCAGATTCAAAAATATTGTTCCAAACGATTACAAAAGTCCACCAAAACCTTAGATGTATAAATTATTTTGACTTATGGAAGGCTACCCAAAAAACAAGGTCAATGCAGAATGAATGAAAAAAATGTTAAACTAGGATTTATTTACTCATCTAGACACAAAAGATTTCAACATCTCTGCATCTTTAGAAGAAAAACATAATATTCCATTATCTTGGAAAGATTATGTGGATCAGAACAATGTATGGATCTCCTTTTATGAATGGAAGAGAACAAAGGATAACATGGGTGTACATATGATATCTGTAGAATCCTCATCTACCTCCTCTAAACATCATTGCACAACTATATGTTGAACAAAAATTGAATCTCCCATTGTTTTTCCTCATAAAGGAATCACTCTTGAAGAGACATGAAAGGTTTCTAAAGCAGTATCAATAGTACTGAAAGATGATTCTGTCATAGGCATTAAGGGTAGAATATAGAAGGTCAGTGAACAAGTAAACGAGACTAATACTAGTTTAAAGGGTCTATCAATGCATACATCATCAACCAGTGCAAAAAAAGACCAAGTATACACTCTTCAAGTTTATGTAAATAGTGTAAATAAGAGTGAATGGATTTCAGTTTTCCATCTCTACTATAGAAGGGTTTTTTCAGAGAAGGATATAATGAAGAAAATACATTATAGAAAAAAACTAGAAAACTAATTTTGCAAACTCCATCTATGAATTCGTGAACTCAAACCAAAAAGGCTCTTTCCTAAAAATTTCGTCCACTTTAGGTTCTCACTAGGCTCATAGGTCCTGATGCGCAAGCTTCTTAGGCTTCAGAATTTCTATGGATCGATTACAGATTGAAGAATCCTAAAGGTGAAATGAAAGAGAAACTAATGGATACATTTTTACAAACCATGCTAAAGAACCAAGGTTCTATGTCAGTGAATTCAGAAAAAGGTATTGCACCAAATCCTTTTTTGTGGATGCTTCTTATGAGAAAAATACTAAAGTCATTTCAAAGAATACACCACCAAGACAAGAAAAGAGTTCTCACTATAAATGAAGTTAGTCAATAGATAAGGAGTCTGAAAAAATAAATCAGTGAAATCAAAACTCAGGACTCTAGACTAGAAAGAAGTAAAATGAAAGAAGATGAAATTTTAGAACAAAAACCCTCTTTCACAAAAAATTCAAACGTGGAAATAGATGAGGTTAGATTAGATGAATATTCAGGGCTAAATAACATAAAAATTATGATAGTACAACATCAGCAATATCATGTTATGTTTACATTCAAGGTTCAAGAAGAGGTCTTTACCTTAAAGAATTTGTTAGACACAGGGAACAGGGGATTCACTTGGAACAATAAATGGAGAACCAAGGATGTGGAGGCCCAAGCAAAGGGCCGAACAAGAGATGATTGCATGAGCTACAATTAAGTGAATCAAGTCCAATAAATCAATGCCTATCTCAGAAGATGGGTTAGTTGTTGTTGGAACTTGCCTCCCCAGAATACTCATCAGTTGGGAGAATCCAATTGATCAATGCTTCCTTTTTCATTGACATATGTTCACCCACTTGTGTGTCCTGGAGTTGTCTGGTGTGGGTTTCCTCTTGACTAACAGGAGAAGATGCTACAACATGGCTTGACCGTAAGGGAGAGG
>APFE030579082.1:66371-109780 GCA_000404065.3 Pinus taeda
AGGGTGCCACACCTAATAGTTTAATTGTGATGCCAAGGGTGCCAAGTTGGTCGTGCCCTTCAAGAATTTCCCTGAAATCCCAAGGGTGCCACACCACTTGCCCTTCAAGCATCCAGTGACTACGAGGGGAAATTATTGTGCAACGTCGTAGACCACTAACGTCTCTTATGTTGCGTGCTATAGTGAGATTAATGGTGCTGGGGATCAAGGAATCCGCCTTGATGTGCGCCCCCCAGTAGGTTCCTCATGAGTGACCCAACTTTGGGACCTGCCCTCATGGCATCGTGATCTTCAAGGCGAAGGTGTTTCAACCCTTCCAGCGCAATTCATGGCGGGAGTGCTAGTGGGTGAGATCAGGGACTCTATCCCACCCCTCCCATGTAGTTCCATCCACCTATACAACCCCATTACCCATATGTGAGTCATTCGGTCAAGCAACTAATATGTGCCTGCAACCATTAACATATCATCAGAATATAGTTAAACATATATGGCATATTTCAAGATCGACTTAGACTTTAAAAGATAAAATAATATGAATTTTCATCAAACTAGGTGTCATCGACATGTTATATGCGAGTGCCTCTGATGGTTTCCTGCCATACTCAATAAACATTAGTAACAAGGTTTCTCAATGTTAGTAATTATCATAATAGCATCATTTACAATTTCTGGTCATTCACATCATTGTCCATTGTAAGCCTGAACTAAAGAAAGTAGGTAACATATGGGACACATCCCTCATGGCTATCATCATTAATCATCAATGGAAACATACATATTCATTAATCTATCAACATCGTAACATCATAGAAATATACCTCTCCATCAAATTTATCATCATTATGCTTTTAGTAGAACACATACATATTCTTTACTACCCACATCATACGTTCAAATAGAGACCAAACTTAACTATTTTAATGTTGCAATCATCAGAACACTGATAGATAAGATACATAACCATTCATGCTATCATAATATCAATGGAAAGCATTATAAACATCACAACCATGAATATCTCAAATAATAGAGTCGTGTGTCCGGATCCTCAACCTGAGGTCCTCAAAGAATAAAGTGTCTAAGATAATGTCATATTAAGGTCAGGAAACTAGAGTGGGCACTACATACACCCCCTCTTAACAATGGACTTCGTCCCGAAGTCCTCAAAACATAAAGGAAAACGACGACAATATCCTAGGAATCCTTCTTGAAACTCTTGCTAACCTTCTGGGAACAGGTATCTCTGATTTTTTAAACTGTTTGAATCTTCTGAGAATTTTTCCATATTACTAAGTTTGTTATAACAATAAATTACGATCTCCCCAACTCCTCAATTTCTTTGATTAACTAAACTGCACTAGGGTTTTTTTTTTATACCAAGCTTAGTAATTCCTTTATTAATAGTCTACCCCAAATTATCTTTTAAAATACATTTGTGGCAGGTTTCCGAAGAGAAAACCATAAACGAAAAGTATCGATTGAAAACGTGTATGCGTAATGATCATACAAAAATACCACTCTCAATAACAAAACATTAAATACTAATTTTCTCATGAATTTTAAAAATTGATCATATGATTTCATATATCTTCATTTAGAAGAGAACATTAAACTAAATGATTAAATGAATTTATATATGTTCATTTACCAAAGAGCATTAAAGTGAGAAATAAGCGTACACCATTTTTTTTCTCACTTCTCATAAGCCCAAAATGCTCTGTCTACCGTTCATCTCATAATTCTGACAGTGATAATAGAATTTCATTTTTAAATTCTTTTGACGTAACACTTTTAATTGCGATCACACTTGGAAGGAAAATAATACTATAGCTTGAGTGTGCATTCCGTAATTATACAGGCTATAGAGGAGGAATTGAATGGACCCTGTCAGACTAACATGCAATCACGTGATAGAAGTAATTGGGCTTGAGCATTAGGATAAGGTGTGAGCCATTGCTGAGTAGATCCCTGGAGGATTTGCACATCATCTTATTCTTAGGCTGTTTCTCCATTTTTTCAACCTTCTACGGAACTGCAGATGTTTATATACCTCAAACGGTATATAAACATTTGTCTGTGCATATGTTTATATACTGTGTCTATACTCTTTGAGGGGAACACACTTTCAAAAAAGTGTTGGTGGTTCTCATTTTCAAATGAATGACAGTGGACTTGATATTAAGTGAAGAAGTAAATCGTTTCAAATGGGCTTCTAGTTAATTCTGTAGACTTGGTAGATTTTATAGTTAATTTTGTGGGACTTACATTGGATGATTTGGTGAAGTATCCAAGTCTATTTGCGTACAACTTGGAGAGGAGGATAATTCCTAGGTATAAAGTAATGGAGACATTGAAGTCTATGCAACTGTAAGAGTTCAAAAAAAAGAGATTTATTTATCAACTATTTTTCATGTGACATAAAAAGATTTCTTGGAGAAATATGTGAATAATCATCCTGCATCCTCATTTCTGCTGGATATTTACCACGGTGGGAAAGGCAGAAACACACCGTGAGTGTCTCAAATCAAAGAGATTAACGGAGGTTCTGAGGTTTTGTTGGGAGTTTTTAATATGAATTTTCCTTTTCACTCATTTTTTTGGTTTAATGTTATTTTCTTTAGCCAGAGAACATTAAGTCTCCACCTTGTGGCACAAAACATTCAGGCTTCACCTTGTGAGACTCATGCAGTTTCGTTGGCATAAGAAGAGTCTAAAAGCAATTTCTGTAATGTCAAAGTCATACAACTGCCAGTTAACATTTTTGTAAAAACAGATTTCAACACGGATGCAATTTAATATAATTGCTTCATTATTTTCAATTCATGGATGCAATTCATCCTGTTTTCTATGTGATTAGAGTTTTTATGTCAGCAAAAAGTCGAATAACAGATTGTTTTGTAAACGCCTTATGTTATTGTCTGCCAGGAACTTTGCATTCATATAGACTCTGGGCCACCTCTAAAAGCATACTTATTAGTGTTAACAAAGGCAACATCTTTGTAAACACAACAAATCTGGAATTCTAATATGAGCCTAAATAGAAATCTAATATGAGCCTAGAGGGATCCAATTTCTTCATGTACAAATTTACTACGCATCATACTGGGCTGTAGAATGAATTTTTCGGCTCAATGAATGAATAATTTTGTGAATAATTTATTCATAAAATATTCTAAGATTTTGCTCATGGTTTTAATAAGTAGTTTAGTTGTAATAGCTTATGTCTAATTCATTTGTTTAATGTGACATTTTGGTCTTCTTACCCATATATGCATTTTGGATGGAGAACAATGTTTTTGATCATCAACAATTTCTTTTCATCTTTGTAAACGCCTCTTTTGATAAATAGGAGCAGATAGTAATCTGTAGTCTTGAAATCAAGTAATTCACAGTGTATTACAGTTATAAGATTATTCAAGTATCCTAGTGTTAATCTGTGTGCATTGCGGGCTTGTAAGAGGTCAAAATGTGCAGGTCATTTTTCAACATGCAAGATAACAAGTTTCTTTGGGTGGATGACACCATGTTAAATGAATCACAAAACTACATGGCAACTTTTACCTATGAATCTCTTAAGTGTAAAGGCTATTCCTTGGGTTCTTTATCACTTTGCATTTCTGTGAGATTCAATACTTCTGCCACTTCATACAATGTCAAATCATTCTGAATATTCCCCCGTAAACTCCATCCATATATTCTCCAACCTTTCACAGTGGAACACATTCAATATTCTCAATGAAATGCACCAGAGATTTCATCTTGTTGAGAGCATCCAAATAGATCTCACTCTTCCAAACATTTATACTTAACCAAAACCATCAGAGCGTTTTACCAAATGCTTTTATTCCAATAGGTTAAACTTCAGGTAACCTTGACAAGTTCTTGTATCCAGACATTTTCCAACTTTTAAATCTCTCTTGCTATCAGGGAATCAAAACAGTTAGGCAGTTGCTCTAACTTAATTACCTCTGAAAATGGAAGTTTCCCAAAAAAAAAATAAAAAAAAAATGGGCAAAACTTGACAAGTTTTGTCCTCTCAATGCTTATGGGAGATGAAAGTTGTTTGAACGTTGATGTCTCCAAACAAGTTAAATCTGGAATTGTTAATGATGAGTAAGATTTGGAATTTCATTTTCCAGGAAATGAGTGTGTTCATTTTTAGTACAACTGAATTTGTAGGAAATAGTATATGTATAATATTTCTCAGTTTATGATGGCATAAGTGCACCATGGAACATTTTGTTTTCTTTTATTTCACAGTGAATAATTTTGGAGCTAGTGCACTTACTCCTGTAGTCACCATACTTTATATTTTAAAGTTAGTCATGTGAACAATTATAAGATAGCTTTTAATTTTGAATTTTTTCAAATTTAGGATACTAGAGTATGTTTTTGTAAAAGGATATAAATTTATACTAAAACACTATAGTTTGAGATAACCATTCATGAAAAAAAATGCATTTTTGCATGACTATTCATGAAAAAGTGGCTTTTGGGCAAATGCAATTTATTAGCAATACTAACAAGTATGTTCCCAATATTGGTATTTTGCAGAGCTCTCACCACAATTGATGATTTAACCTGTGCAAACATTGGAGATTTGCATGTTACTAAATCATGTTTAAACATATTGTATTTGATAGTTTATATAAATAACTAATATTGAAATATGATAAATAGTAAACGTGTATGGTTTCTTGGTTTTTGTAGTGTCTTCTATATGCTTTTTCATGTAAGTAATGCTTTGCAGAGCATAATTTTTTTTTTTTTTTTTTACTGTAACGATTACTTTTATTGAGAGGCGACAAAACAGCTGTCACATACTTGTTACACTGATTTCTTTTTTCCCACTATTTCTTGGCGCTTTAGCTTTCCTATTACACATGTGGTTTGCGCTTTGAGACATCTAATCCTTGGAGAAGCCTTGGGATTGGACCGGTCTTTGGAGTAGATAGCTCGCAGAATCACTGCTTGAGGTTCTTTGAATCGCTGCTTGAGGTTCTTGAGGTTCTATGAATAGCATCAGATTTCCTGGGTAGAAAATGCTCTGTCCATTTTGCTTCACTGACAAACGTTTTAGATCCAAACTTGTTCCTTGTCCTTCACTAAGTCATAGTCAACCGTAATACCTATCGCCTTCTAGATGGACTGAAGTCGGCCCATCCTTGGAGCTCGACCCGGAGCAATGAACTCAGCATCGATTTTTGGGTTCTGACCATTACCTCCAGCAGATTTAATGAATGTATTTGCGCCACAGAACAGAGTACAGCCAATTATCACTAAAGGGAGAGCCCTTTCCAGCTATGGGAAGGTCATAGCGGGAAACGAGGTAGTTACTGCCTATATTTCCCTCTTTTTTTTCATGATGAGCCTTTCCTGAGATTAGCAAGCTTGGGTTGATGTCTTCTTATCTTCAGAATTTGACCTCTGGCGAATGCTTCTGCTGAGGACTTGACTTTCAGTGTTGCTGTTAGAGATTGAACTTCTTGAGCCTCAATCTTTCCTTTTGTTGATGCCTTCTCAAGGGCCTGGTGCTAGCGAAGGCCATTGGGATAGAGACAACCAATCAGGGTAGTGGATAGCCTGATGGAGAGCGAAAGGAGCTTGAACAGGAGCATTTCATCATTGCATCAGGGTGGACAGATTTCTTGAAAGGAGAAGAAAATATTAAGGGATGATGCAGAGAGATTCTTCAGAGTTTACTGAAAGGGTTCTTTGGTTGTAGACTGATCCAAGATTGGCTTCCAGGTCGGCTTGAGAGTTCAGCTGCCTCAGAATATGATAGAAGGAGATTTTCCGAAACTGAGCCAGCATGAGTCTTATTTTCTTCAGAATGAGGACTAAATGGATCTACAGAGGATTCGATAGAGAATTCATCGCTTGAATGATAAGCCTAGAGTCTCCGAAGACCGTCAGAGACTGAATGTTCCTACTACGAGCCAGGGACAGCCCCTGCCACAAAGCCAGAGCCTCAGCTCTATTGTTTGACTCGATTCCCAGACCCCAATGATACCTGAGCAAAGTAGTTCCATCTGGATTTAGCAGCATTCCACCCCCACCCGCAGCTCCAGGGTTGCCTTTAGAGGCCCCGTCAAAAAATAGACAGTGATCATCTAGAGCAGAACGCCATTTTAGAAATTCCTGTTCTTCCATGTGAATTTCCCACTTAGCATGGCAAGAGGCCAGAGAGGTAGGATTGGTTTGATTATTTGGAACAATACCTTTCAGCCAAAGCTCCTCTTCACTGTCCAGCGACGCTTCATTTCTTAAAGCCGGCCTAGCTTCCAAGGTCTCTCCCAGAATGGCTTTAATTTTGGATATAATGTTGTTTGAAGTGCAGTTTTCTCCTCTGAATAATCTGTTATTCCTTTCCAACCATAATTTCCAGCAGGTGAACTTAGGAGTCCACATCCATGCCGTCTTAAGCAAGTTTTTTTTATTGAGGCAGAACGAAGATAGATTGGCCCATTCGAGAAACAGGTTTGGAATATTTCTTGGCAGCTCGACCTTGTCCGCCCTTGAACTCAGGACCCCCTTCCAAACTTCTTTGGCAAAGGGGCACATTAGCAACAGGTGATCAACTGTTTCTTCCTCTGACATACATAAAGGGCATCTGGTTGGCCCTTCCATTCCTCATTTTCTCAGGTTATCTCCTGTGAGAATACTGTTGTGAGCTAGTGTCCAACTGAAGAAGTCTATTTTTGGGAGCGAAGGGCAGCCCTAGATGAATTTCCATTTCGTTGGGTCAGGGGGAACATTAGGGACAATAATTAGACTTTTGTAACCTTTAGCAACCGAGAAAGAACCGGAATGGGAGCCCCACCCTCGTTTGTCCTTGGCTGTTGCTGACATGGGAGATTTTCCTTGGAGCTTGTCTAATAGAAGTGAAGCTTCAGATTGCAGGTGATGTGGAACCTCTCCCAAATTCCAACTGTCCCACCGTCTACCAGCGTCCTCCATCCAGGTGGATATGTCCCATAGGGTCTGCTTATTCTTGGTTTGAAGCCATAATTTGATATTTTCCAGGCCTTCTATATGGTGCAGCGACTGGTCTCCTAGAATCTGATCTTCCCAAATTCTGATTTTTTTCCCATTACCTGGGATCCAGTAGAGGTTGGAACTGAAGTGCTCCAGTGCAACGATACAAAGCTTGAGAATTGGGGATCCTTTGATGGTTTTTGGCGGATGGTCCAAGCATCTCAAACGCTGACCTTGAAAATATTTCTTCCACAGGACTTTCTTGCTCCAGCTTATTTTCCCAGCCACAATATTCCACAGTATTTTAGAGCCTAGCGCAAGATTTTGTGCCGCCAGATCTCTCATTTGCAATCCTCCTTCCAGGATTGGTCTCTTGATGGTATCCCAATTGACTAGATGAAGTCTTCTTTCATTGTTTTTCCCCCCATCCCAAAGGAATCTCCTCAGCAAACCGTCCATTTTACTGAGAAAGGTTTTGGGAGCAAGGAGAATGGAGTGCTGAAAAAGCGGCATGCTTGTTAGGACAGATTTAATAAGAGTTATTTTCCCAGCAGTGTTCAGCAAGGAGGATCCCCAGGCTTGAATTCTGAGCTTAAGCTTGTCTAAGAGGGGCATCCAGTGGGTGACTTTAGGAGTGGATTTGAAGATTGGAATCCCTAGATATTTGAATGACTCCTAGGTCTGACAGACTTTCATCTCAAGGAGCCTAGCTATGTCAGCCAGATCTTTGATCGAGCAGTTCCAGCCATAGATTGTGCTTTTGTAGTTTATCTTGCTTCTGGAGGCCTCCTTATATGTGTCCAGTTCCTTTTTAAATGATCTTGCTGAATTTATGCTCGCTCCACCTAGTAGCAAAGTATCATCGGCAAACTAGGCATGGTTTATGTCTTTGACATTGTGCACCATTCTGAGGCCTGGCAGAGTTTGGTCTTGCTGACAACAGTCTAGCTGAAAACTAAGAACAGAGGCTTGAATAGCGCAGAGGAGAGGAGACAGTGGACACCCCTGTCTTAATCCCCTGGATGCTTTAAAAAATTCAGTAGATCGGCCATTTACCAACGGTGCGATCCAAGGAGAGGCAATACAAGCTTTCACCCAATTTATGAAGTTTGTTGAGAAGCCCATTTTCGTCATGACCACAAACAGGAAGCTGTGCTTCACCCTTTCAAATGCATTTGCCAAATCGAGTTTTATTACCATTCCTTTCTCTTTTCTCTGGCCACTCGAATGAACTGCCTCTTGAACTAACACAATATTATCCAGGATCTTCCTCCCTTTGATGAATCCTCCTTGATTCTTCGGTATGATGTCCGGCAGGATGTTCTTGAGCCGAATGGATATTATTTTGGTAATCAGTTTGTAGCTAGTATTGCACAACGAAATGGGCCGAAATCTACTGAAGCCTGAAGCTCCTTTCTCTTTCAGGAGAAGAGCAAGGAAGGCTGAGTTGGTACTGCCTCCTATCTTTGCACAATATTGGGACTTCCTTACCATTCTCAGGAGGTCTTTATTGATAGTTGACCAGCAAGACTGAAGGAACCTAGCAGTGAACCCATCAGGTCCTGGCGCCTTATCCGGTTCCATGCTATCCAATGCATTCTTGAGCTCATCCATGCTGATCGGAGCAGTCAGCATATTATTGACTGAGTCTTGCACACAGGAGGGGATTAGATTATACGGGTAGGCTTGAGGATCAATAGGAGGGTCCTCCGGCGCTGTATAAAGATCTTTGAAAAAGGAGAAGGCAGCTCTCTTGATGCCTTCAAAATCTTTAACTACTTTATCTTGGGAACGGATTTCTGACACATTTTTGAATTACTTGCGAGCTTCGGCATGCTTGTGGAAGAAACTAGTATTTTTGTCGCCGGCCTG
The DNA here is from genome assembly GCA_000404065.3 of Pinus taeda. Classification (NCBI taxonomy): domain Eukaryota; kingdom Viridiplantae; phylum Streptophyta; class Pinopsida; order Pinales; family Pinaceae; genus Pinus; species Pinus taeda. The sequence continues at coordinate 75,225 of APFE030579082.1, forward strand.
TAACCATAAGTTTCTGGATTTTTGTCTCCAATACTCCTCTTCCTCCCTACTAGCTTTGTGGAGGGCTTTTTGTAGCTCAACTTCTTTTTGGAGCAGACTCTAGGTAATAGCAGAATCCTCCATTGATGATTGGTGGACAACAAGGTTTTCTAGAGACTCTTTTTTCTTGGCAGCTGGAGTTTTCAGGGCTTTAGCCCACTCCTTGAGCCTTTTCTTAAGAGCCCACAGCTTTTCTTCCCATACAAAGTAAGGGGATCCCAAGATTTTCTGGCTCCAGACTTCAGAAACCACGTTGAAGCCATCTTGCTGAATCCACAAAGGGCTAAATCTAAAGGGAATGGGGCCAAGAAACCCATCCATGGAGAGCTCGAGACTAATGGGTTTATGATCTGAGGTGCAGTTAGGAAGAATTTTGGATGAGGCCATCAGTCCACTAGTTAGAAAGGAGGCTTGGACGAGGAATCTATCCAAACGAGCTGCAATATGGTTGGGGCCTAACCTTTTGTTAGACCAGGTGTATTTCCCAGCTGAAGGCTTTATGTCCTCCAGATCCCAACCAATCATTATATCTTCTACCCATTCTCTAGCTGGATCCCTTACAGGAGAACCACCTATTTTCTCTTCAGCGGCTAGAGTAACGTTCAAATCCCCTGCAATAATAATGTTTTCTGGATTGTGCAAAAAAAGAAAAGACTGGAGCGATTCCCAACAAATTTTTTTCTCCGCTGGATGAGCTGGAGCATAAAGGTTGAACATACTTACTTGTTGACCAGAGTCTTTGTGGAGAAGCTGAGTGAAAATCCAATGCTGGCAACTTTCTTCTTGGATCAAGTCATATTTGGTGCTGTCCCAGAAGGAGGCAATCCCACCAGATGCGCCTCTAGCACTAACAGCTCTACCAGGGCCTTTGCGCCAGAATGTTTTGCTGGACTGGAATAGGAGAGTGTCCTCCAGCTTTGTCTCTTGGATGAGAAGGATTTCGGGCAAATGCATCTTCACTATGTCTTTCAGGGCTTCTTCTTTCAGCCTGCTACCTAATCCTCTGCAATTCCAGGCGACGTATTTCATTATTTACTGGGTTGGGAGGGAGAGGCTCCTTTTGAAGCCTTGTTGTGCTTGCGCTCGGATCTGGTATTCATCATTCCTTTGAGAGTTTTCTGGGAACCTTGGAGAACATCCAAATAGGTTTTCTCCTCTCTCTGTTTCTTCTTGGATTTCCAGCCCCTGGTTGATTTGATAGGGGAAATTTGTGAGCTGTCTGATTCGGAGTCTCTTTCTTCGGATTCTTCCCCTGAGTCTGTTGCAAGACTAATGTGCTCGATATTGCCTGCGCTTCCCCCTTGATCTACCTCTGTTAGGGGGACATTTGTTTCTTCTTCAGTTTCTTTCCCTTTCTTCGACGGATCTTCAGTTTCCACATGGTTCTCTGAGGCATCCACTTTTTCCCCTGAGGAGGGGCCTTCCTTTGAGACTGCATTGGACTTGTCATTGGTCTGGGGGTTCCCCTTTGGTCCTGTTTCTTTCTGCTCGTTTGGCTTTGATACTACCTTACCCTTTTTTATTTCCTTCCATCCTTCTTCTTCCCCTTTGTCCCCTGGTGGTGCTTTGGGGCAATTTCTTTGAAAGTGACCATGCTCATGGCAGATTCTGCACTTAAAAGGTAGTTGCTCGTAGTCTAGCTTCTGGAAATGGTGCCAATCTCCCACTGTGAGTTTGATGGCTTCCGGTAGCCCAGCTTCCAAGTCAACTTCTACGCAGATTCTGGCGCATGTGTATTGGCCCTTATTATCAGCTTTGTCGATGAATCTTCCCAGTCCGTTTCCTATCTTTTGTAGGGATTGATAGCTCCAGCAGTGTATTGGCAGGTTGGGTAGCCGAACCCAGACAGGAACCTCCTTTGGGACATCGACTGAAGGGTCGAAGTCGCGGGTCCATTTATTCAAGAATAGACCTTGGTTTCCCATGAAATATGGGCCGTTTCTGAACACCAGATCTCGGTCCTCCTTGGTAGTGAATTCGAAGATGAAAAAGCCTCTTCCGACTACGTAGCAGATCACATTGTTGGGCAGTAGGGGCCTCCAGTTTCGTTGAACCCAATCATTAGTTGATTTTGTTGTTGGCCAACGACCCACGAATTGCCCCACTAAACCTCTGTTAGCCAAGGCAAGGGTGATTTTGATCGTTTGATCTTCCGGCAAAGCGATTTCTGGGATTTCATCAAGCTTTTTGATAAACTTCAGGACTTCGGGATGAGGTCATTTTTTCCCTTTCTGCGTTAACAGTCTTCGGAAGGCTTCTGCTGAGGAAGATGGAGGGGTGGGAGAGGGCTCCGCCCCCCCTGGAGCAGCCATGGCGGCGGGCAGTCTTGGCAGCGTTCGCTTGACCTAGACGCAGACAGAGCGCGCACGGTTTTTTGTTCAGTGTTGAAAATCCTTTTTTACCAATTGCTATAAAAGTTGGCCAATGTTACCATAAACACAACGGAAACTATTATTAACAAAAATTTACAAAATGAGGCTACAAAGCATAAAAGTTAGTGAAGCAAAAATCTGCAAATATTTTGTTTCAGCAGAAAGCTTAATGATGATATATTGTAAAACATCTTAAATTGATATTTGTTGAGGAATTGGTTGGATATTATTTTAAAAAATGCTGTGTTGGTATTTAAATATCGTATTACACAATACATCGTAGTGATGTTACAATCATTATTTTAATCGTGTAATACCAATACTTTTTACAAACTAAGAATTAATTAATGTTGAAGTTAAATAAATTAATTTTGAAAGGAAACTGAATATTATGGGTTTATTTAAGTCAAATAAGTTTAGAAATGCATTCTTAATGTATGTTTTAATAACAATAAATTGAAGAACCAATCATGTAAAATAAAATTTTTAGTTGATTGGTTTTTACCTTATAAGGAAAAATCGTATTAAACTATGGCAGGTGAACCATGGTTAGGAGAGGTACCAGAAGGAGTGGGGCAACTAAAGGGCACATCATGGCGCCACCACAACAACCTACTCTTACCACCCCACCTAATGAGGGGGGGAACATCTCAACATAGGAACAAATACCAGCGGGAGAAGTGTTGAACTTAATGAGATCATTCCAACAGATGTCTGAGGCATTAATAAACCGTTTGGAACGGGAGCATGGAGGACCAGTCATACAAAATGAAACACCCCAAGATACCACAAGAAACGATGTACATCGAGACTTGGAAAAAGTAAGATTTCCAGAGTTTCGGGGTTCCACTGATGGTCAATCTGCAGAGGCATGGTTGGAAAACATGGCTATGTGTTTTACCCTAAGAAATTACACCTCAAACATGAAGGCTAAGATGGGTATATTCCAGCTAAAGGGAAGCACACTACTTTGGTGGAAGACATTATTAACCCAATTGGGAATGGATATATCAGAAGTAACTTGGGAGCTATTTGAAGAAAAATTTAGAGAACACTACTTGTCAGAAGAGTTCCTCGAGAGACAACTAAATGAATTCAATTCATTAAAGCAAGGGAACCGCTCCCTGCCAGAATATGAGGCACGGTTCATGGAATTACTCCGTTATGCCCCTCATTTAAACACAGAGAAGCTCAAGGTGAACAAATTTGTGTATGGATTAAATGTTAACATTCGAACAAAGGTTAGAATCCTAATGCCTCGCACCTTGCACGAGGCAGTTCAGCGGGCAATCATTGCAGAGGAGGAGATCATGAGCAGTGAGCATAGTAAGTCTACAAGGCCCACAGAATCAAGAGCACCTGGTATGGAGCGTAGAAATTGGCAAGGGGGTCCCACGCTAAATCATCAAAAGTGGTCAGGAAGAAATCAAAGAACACCATATAGGCATCCAGCTCAGTATTCACGTAGGGCACCGCAACAAGCTCGTCAGCCACCACTGCACCGGCTTATGCGACAACACCAGTCACACCACCTCAGCACCAATCCTCTTTCCAGCAGAGTTTCAGACCAGCTCACAGTTCAGTTGGTAGGATCCAAGTCCCTAGGAAGGGGTGTTGGACTTGTGGGGGTCCTCACTACGAGAGGGATTGCCCTCAAAAGATAGGTAATACCAACTCAATTAAGAAAGCAACTACAGTGGGAGATCTGGGGAAGGCTCATCGCATCCATGCAACAGTGAACAATCGCCAGGTCGAACACCAGTCCACTGTGTTAGAAACCTCAGGTAATATTGATGGTATGAGTTTTGTCATTCTAATAGATCCAGGGGTTACTGATTCTTTTATTTCTATAAATGCATTATCATTGATTAAACATAAAGAAACTCCACAGTATGAATTTAGACATGTAGAAATGGCATGTGGTATGAAAAGAAATGTAGGAAAAATGGTAAAGGATTGTGAGGTGGACTTGGGGGTATGTAAGACCAAGGTATCCTTGTACTCGACAATTCTAGGAGGTTATGACGTAGTTATAGGAATGGATTGGTTGGAGCGGCATGAGGCGCTCCTAGATTGCAAGGACAAGATTCTACATTTCACCAACGATGACGGCCTAAGAAAATCATTAAGGGGAAGGAACCGAGGGGTGTCCCTGAGGTTTATCTCCTCCATGCAACTAATGAAGTTTAGGCGAAAGGGATATCAATTGTTCTCAGTGGTAACTCTAAATGAAAGCAGTGACTCTGAAGATTTTAATAAACACCCTCTCCTTGTCGAATTTAAGGATGTATTTCCCGAAGAACTACCCGGGCTACCCCCAAAAAGGGAAATTGATTTAACCATCGACCTTAAACCCGGCACGGAGCCTATTGCAAAGACACCCTACCAGATGTCGGCTCCAGAGCTAAAGGAATTGCAGATCCAATTAAAGGAATTATTGGACTTGGGGTTCATATGACCTAGCATATCTCCATGGGGAGCCCCAGTGATTTTTGTTAAGAAAAAGGATGGGTCTTGGCGACTATGCATTGATTACCGCCAGTTGAATAAGGTAACGATAAAGAATCAATACCCTTTGCCAAGGATAGATGATTTATTTGATCAAATGAGAGGGGCCACGGTGCTTTCAAAAATAGATCTGAGGTCGGGATATCATCAGTTGAGAATCAAAGAAGAAGATATTTCGAAGACAGCATTCAAAACAAGATTTGGGCATTATGAGTTTGTAGTTTTACCCTTTGGACTGACAAATGCCCCAGGTGTTTTCATGAGTTTGATGAATGGAATATTTTGAGATTACTTAGACAAGTTTGTAAAAGTCTTTATCGATGACATTTTGATCTACTCAAAAACCCCAGAAGAGCATGATGAACACTTGAGGATAGTACTGCAATGTCTTAGAAAAAACCAATTGTTCGGGAAGTTGTCAAAGTGTTCCTTTTACCAAACCAAGATTCATTATCTTGGACACATTATCTCTGGGGAGGGTATCACAGTAGACCCATTAAAGATCGAAGCCATCATGGAATGGCCAACACCAACCAATGTTCATGAAATATGAAGTTTCATGGGCATGGCAGGGTAATATCGAAGATTTGTCAAAGGGTTTTCGAAAATAGAAAGCCCCATTACCGAGCTCCAAGGAAAGAACAAGAAATTCATCTGGACTGAAAAATGTGAAGAGGCATTTCAACGGTTAAAGGTGTTATTAACGACAGCACCAATTTTGAAGGTGCCAGATATGGAGCAAGAATTTTTGGTTTGCACTGATGCCTTCAAAGAAGGACTGGGTTGTGTGTTGATGCAAGAGGGAAGAGTAATAGCCTATGCATCAAGGAAACTCAGAACCCACGAAGAAAACTACGCAATCCATGATCTAGAGATGGTAGCAATTGTTTATGCACTAAAGATTTGGAGACACTACCTTCTAGGAAGGAAGTTTGATCTTAGGACTAACCATTGTGGACTACAGCACATATTCACTCAAGATCACTTAAACGCAAGGCAAAGACGATGGTCTGAGCTAATTAATGAATATGATTTTGATATCACTTATATCAAAGGAACGGAAAATAGGGTGGTTGATGCCTTAAGTAGGAGGCAGCGGATATTTTCAGTGATTCCCTTTAAGACAAATTTGAGGGAGAAATTGCTTGAATTACAAATTAAAGACACCTGGTATCAAGAGGTTAGCAAAAGTTTGAGGGAGGAGGAAATGAGGGTCCCAAAATATGAAGAATACTCTTTTGATAATGATGGGCTACTATGATTTCGGGGAAGGATATATGTACCACCGAATGAAGAAATACGCCAATTAATCTTAAATGAAGGACATCGTGCTGTATACATGGCACACCCTGGTGTCAAGAAGATGAGTGCGGATCTGAAACCACTATTCTTTTGGAAAGGGATGAAGAAGGACATCATGAACTTGGTAGCAAGATGCTTAGAGTGTCAGCGAATAAAAGCTAAACACAGGCATCTGGCAGGTTTATCACAGCCCCATGAGATACCAAAATCTAAATGGGAAGTTATATCAATGGACTTCATTGTGGGACTACCAATGACCCCAAGAACATGATTCCATATTTTTGGTAGTGGACACGTTGACCAAAAGCACCCATTTCATACCAGTTAAGACTACATATAAGGCCCCAGAAATTGCGAGGGTTTTTATTAATGAGGTTATGAGATTACATGGAGTGCCTAGAAAGATCATATCCGATAGGGGAGTAGTGTTTACTGGAAGATTTTGGACCAGTTTCCAAGAAGCTTTGGGAACCCAGTTGAACTTCAGCACTGCTTATCACCTGGAAACAGATGGGCAGTCAGAGAGGACAAATCAAATCCTTGAAGACATGCTTCGAATGTATGTGATGGACCAACAAAAGAGATGGGAGGAGTTTTTACCACTTGTAGAATTTGCTTACAGTAATAGTTATCAGAGGTCCATCAAGATGGCGCCATTTGAGTTCTTATATGGAAGACCTTGTAGAACACCTCTTAGTTGGGATCGACTAGAAGACCGAGTATTAATAGGACCTGAGGTGGTGCAAGAGATGGAAGAACAAATGACCATGATTAGGAGGAGGCTAAAGGAAGCTCAAGATAGACAAAAGAGCTATGCTGATGCTCATCGGGTAGACCGAAGTTATGAAGTGAGGGATAGGGTGTTCCTGAGAGTAAGGCCCCAAAAAAGCTCTATAAAATTTGGAAAAGGAGAAAAATTGTCTCCACGGTTTGTGGGACCTTTTGAAATATTAGAAAGGAAAGGGTCAGTGGCATATACGCTTGCTTTACCTCCATCTTTAGCACGTATGCATGATGTGTTTCATGTTTCTATTTTACGTCATTATATTTCAGATCCTTCACATATTATTGACTTGGGTCATTTGCAGGTCTCGGATGAGGGAGCAGTGATGATCGAACCAGTTTGCATACTGGACCAGAGAAGTTTGCAGCTTAGACGATGGTTAGTGGACCAGGTCAAGGTCCAGTGGGACAATTATAGTCCCAGTTCAGCTACTTGGGAGGACGCTGAGGAGATGCGTCACCGTTTTCCTTACCTATTCCAGGGACTTCGAGACGAAGTCTATTTTTAAGAGGGGGTGTATGTAGTGCCCGCTCTAGTTGACTGGCAGTGATATGACGCAAACATTTAATTAGCCATAAGGCCCACACTTTATTATTTGAGGACCTCAGGTTGAGGATCCGGACATATGACACTATTATTAACGATTGAAATATTAATGGTTATGATGTTTATAAATGCTTTCCATTGATATTATGATAGCATGAATGGTTATGTATCTTATCTATCAGTATTCCGATGATTGCATCATTAAATAGTTAAGTTTAGTATTTGAATTTATGATGAGGGTAGTAAAGAATATGTATGCACTCTACTAAAAGTATAATGATGCTAAATTTGATAGATAGGTATATTTCTATGACGTTACGATGTTGATGGCTTAACGAATATGTATGTTTCCATTTATGATAAATGATGATAGCCATGAGGGATGTGTACCCTTTGTTACCTACTTCCGTTAGTTCAGGCTTATAATGGACAATGATGTGAATGACCAGGAATTGTTAATGATGCTATTATGATAATGACTAACAGTGAGAAACCTTGTTGCTAATGATTTTTGAGTATGGAAAGAAACAGTCAGAGGCGCTTGCATATGACATGTTGATGACCCCTGGTTTGATGAAAATTCATATTATTTTATCTTTTAAAGTCTAAGTCGATCTTGAAATCTGCCATATATGTTTAACTATATGTTGATGATATGTTAATGGTTGCAGGCATAGATTAGTTGCTTGACCGAATGACTCACATATGGGTGACGGGGTTGTACAGGTGGATGGAACTACATGGGAGGGGTGGGACAGAGTCCCTGATCTCACCCACTAGCCCTCCCGCCGTGACTTGGGCTGGAAGGGTTGAAACACCTTCTCCTTGAAGATCACAATGCCATGAGGGCAGGTCCCAAAGTTGGGTCGCTCATGAGGAACCTACTGGGTGGCGCGCATCAAGGTGGATTCCTTGATCCCCGGCACCATTAGTCTCACTATAGCATGCAACATAAGAGACGATAGTGGTCTATGACGTTGCACGATATTTTCCCCTCATAATCACTGGATTCTTGAAGGGCAAGTGGTGTGGCACCCTTGGGATTTCAGGGAAATTCTTGAAGGGCACGACCAACTTGGCACCCTTGGCATCATAATTAAACTGTTAGGTGTGGCACCCTTGGAACTTCTAGGGAAGTTCTTGAAGGGCACAACCAAACTTGGCACCCTTGGCATCACAATTATACTGTTAGGTGTGGCACCCTTGGAACTTCTAGGGAAGTTCTTGAAGGGCACAACCAAACTTGGTAACCTTGGAATCATTAAAAATAAATGATAATAAATAAACATAAGTAAGGAATGAAAACTAGGGAGTTACATCAAGGATAAATGATGATTAGAAACCAAGGTAATTAAATCAAAAATAAAACTTGGAATATGGAGGATCATAGGAAGAAATAAATAAACTAACTTAAAAATTCCACCCTCCCCATGTTGGAAAATTCTAGGTAAATTAGGTGGTTTAATTAGATAAAAGGGGAAGACAAACATATTGTAAGGATCAAGATTAATCCTAAACCAATTAAACTTAATTAAGAAAAGAGGAAGGTGAATTAAAATAAGAAAGATAAATTTAATTTAGAGAAATGTAGAGAAGCTCCATGTGGCATCAACCAGCATAAGAATATCCCTCTAAGAGATAACTTGAGTTAATTTAAGAAGTAGATTGGGGATAAAATCTTAACTCATTAATTGAATCCAAGTAATAAACTCAATTTAAGGAATAAAAGGGGGGAATAAAGAGACATCTAGGAGTAGAAATAAGAATCTTGTGAGGTGAGGAAAATATTAGCTTTAATTAAAAAGATAAGTAAATAATTTTGGGTGACACTTGATGAGAGAATGACACATGGGTGGGTGAATAATCAAGCTATTAAAAAGAAAAAAATATTATAATTATGCATGACATGCCAAGTTTCATCTATGAGAAATCTTATAAAAGAAGGGGCAGGCCATGGTAGAAGGGACTTTTTTTGGGAACCCTATTATTGGATGGATGATATGTTGTGAAAGCAGTGACTACAAAGCTATAGTGAGTTTGGTGAGGTAGAGGGTTTTAGAGAGGGGACTCTTGAGCTAAGGTTGCTCTCCTTTGCCAGCTAGATTCTTCTTCCATTGTACAACCCCATTGCAGCTCGGGGGTCCGCGGGGAAGAAGAGTACCCAAGGAGTAGGCTGGGAGGTTAACCAGTGGGTGGGTCTTGATTCGGATCAAGCGCGTCATCATACACTCGCAGAAGTGACCGACAACGAGGAAATACCAGCGACAACGGAGCAAGCGGAGTCTCGCCTCGTCGGTGTATGGTACATGTGTATTTTGTTATTACTTTACCTTAGAGTAAAAGTATATAAATGTGGCGTCATGTTCCTGGAATGAGCATCAGCGATGTGTGTGTTGATAGAATTGAAATCTCAATGTGTTTGTTTTCTGATTATAATTGCTGTGTAAAAAAAAAATATAAATAAAAAATGTGGTTGATATATATATATATAGTTGTAGTTGGGTCATTTCACTGTTTTAGCTGGGTCGTTTCAGGTGTGAGGTCTAATTGGGACTTCACACTAGGGAGACCCCCTAATTGTTGGCGGTACATTCTAGCCCATCGACAAATTGGTGTTATAAGGAGGGCTAGATGACAATCTGAACCCTTGGAGCCTGTATTTTAGTCTCATATATGTAAATGGCTCTGTCTTGAATCTCTATCTTGGGTTTTTTTTTTTAGAAAACATTAACCTTTCGGTCCCCTAAGAAATAATCTATCACTTCTCTGTGGAAGTTTGATGGCGAGGTCGAACAATGGTTTTGGGACACATGCTTCAAGTTCTTAATTTATATCACTCTAACATAATACATTATAATGATGTTATGACGGTTTGTTTACCCTCACGCTCGAAGGTCGTGTTAAGCAGTGGTGCCACACATTACCTGCGACTTCCATCCTTTCGTTCGAACAAATCTTTAGTAAGCTCTGACAAGCCTTCAACATGTATGATTTTCAAGCTTTTTTTGAAAGGATAAATAAGCTTAGAATGAAACCTGAAGAATCCCTAAAATATTTTTCTAATAGGTTTTTTCATCTTTGTTGTGAATTGCCAAAGAGAGATGTTGATTAGATGTATTTGAGTGGGTAATTTGAACGTATGGTTTATGTTTCTTTGCAACACTTTCAATCTGAAACAAATCTCGATTCTAATGATCATCATGATAATATGTAAGTTACAGATTTTATATATCTTATCCCTAATCTTGTCTTGCCTATCTATCTGATTCGGGAATAGTCTCAAGCCTTCGAGGAGGAAATTACTGCTTGTGAAATTTCTCATCATCCTCACGATTTGTTACCTAATGAAATTTTAATCGTAAATGGTTTATATAATAAAAAAAAATTACGTGGAAATGAACCAACTTGTATTGCTTCTGAATCTCTCATACATCCTATTGAATTTGAAATTGAAGATCAAGTTTATGTGACATCTCTCCCTGTTGATGAAACCTAGAACGAGCCCGTCAAATATATACCTCAGTCAATTCTTGAATTGTGTTCACTTGGTGGAAATGACTTGGGTCTTGTCTTAGATAACGTTGACTGTCCTATCAAATCCATAGGCCATGACATGTATGCAAATCCATTTCTCCCTCTAGCTGAAACTAATGTGCAGGATTTGAGTCTTGGTCTTATTGTTTCCCCTTCATCTGAAGCCTTTCAACCATTATACCTTGATTTATTTCATGAGTCTGTTAGCTCTGCCTATATAACTATGGTTTGGAAGGTCAGAGATAAGCTTGGTGGTGTTGGCTATGCTTAAAGGGGGCCCATAATGGTCATTTTCACCTCTTTCCTTTACCCCACTCATCCTCCCTTCATCTCTGTTTCCTCTGTTTTTCTCTTAAAATCCACAAAATCCCTTTTCTTAAGCCCCGAGCGCAAAGGCTTGGACCGCCATAAAACCGTAGCCATGTGACTTCGCACCTTTAAAAAAATCATCACCTTTAATCCCCACTGTTGATTTTCCTTGTCGAATCTAACGGCTCTTGTCGCACTCAATAAAGCAACCTACGCACTCTTTGCCCAACCATCCGATCATCCCCACCGAGATTTGGTGGCATTCGCTCTCCCCGCACCCGCAACTCACCTAAACATTAGCACGTGATGAGAGCCGTTTTTCTCTCTCATCCGCCGCTACATGTCAACCTTTGAGTGGGATCGCACACCCCTGTCCTTTTACTGCTTTACGCTCAAAAGAAGTGCGATCAATACTGTTTATTGCCTAATCTGTCCACCTGCCCATTTAACTACCGCGCAACTTCACTGCCCGATCACCGCTAGATCTAGCTGCCCCAGATCTAATGGCCCAAAATCAATCTGCTCCCACCTCGTCCTATAACCCCGTAGAACCATCTCCGCCGTCTATTCCCTTGATCCGATGGTCATTATCTCCACTCATCTAACCCATTGATTCGCCCATGCACCCCACGTCCTCTGACTACTCTGTTCGTCTGAAGGAAGGAGGTGATCAGCATGCCTGTACCAGTCACAGTAAAGCCTCAACAACCATGTTTAATATGTGGTATGGCTTAGGGAAAGAAAGGACACGCACGACCCCATAGCAACATTTATCAGTTACGGAAACTCGTTGTTACGAACACTCCAACTGCCTAAGAGGACAACACAACACCTCAGAAGATCTGATTTGCTCACTACAGCAAGAAAAGATAGTCAGAGACTCCATCAGGCAGTTAAATGCAGTTGGTGGTCAATTATGACCCCCCATATCTAAATTTCCCAAGGGCCTTTGTAATGTAATATCTATAAATACCCAAAAAAAAGATGCAATCAGGGTTGATGGTTGATGTTTTGATGTAAGGTTCAACTTCTGGAGACTGTGGATATTTTGCCTTTTGTAACGTCTCATCTTCATTTCAGCTAACACAAGCTTCTTTTTCTGTTAACTACTCACTTTTCATTTCCTCTCTATTCTAAGCTGTGCTTGATATGCTATATTCCTGATCTTTAAGGTTTAGCACTAGAAAGTTGCCATCTTATCTGTGTGTTAAGTTGTTGAATATATCATTGAATAGGTTACCTAGGTTTCTTTCTATCTAGTGTCAGAGAGCTGTCATCCTGTCTGTGCATTAGTAGAATAGATTTACAAGCTTCTTACTAGTTGCATCCGGCCATCACATGGTCTTGTGCATCTGCTGGTGTGGTCAGTATTCTCCATATTCATCTTATCTCTAAACTGTGAGTAGTTGGTGGTCTAAAGCCTTGTAGTCTGGGGGTGTTCACGCATGTCTGGAGTGAAACAAAGTAGAAGTGGTTATCTGGCTTGAACAAGAATCATTCCTTCCATTCATCCACTGCTACAATAATTTGAATTTATATGTTACCAGGCATCTCCGAGCTACAACCTAGGAGAGTTTCTTGGAGCTCTAACAGAGTCTACTACACCAACGGTTTCTACAAATCATTCAAATATTTATCATGCTCATGTTGATTTCAATCATGTAGATGATGGTGACTTTTCATAATCACAATATGAGAATGTTGAATCTCTTGTTTCTGATCTCTTCCATTCATAGTCTTTAATAGGTGAGGAAAAATACCTTACATCTTGGCCAATTCAATATGGTTCTCTCATTGATTCATCTTCACTTTTAATTTGAGAAGAGAATTATGTGCCAGATACTCTACCTGATCAAATTGGTGCCTTCAGCGATTTCCATTCTACCAAAAACATGCTCACACCTTTGGTGATTGTCATTCTATTGTAGCTGTTAGTGTCGGTATCTTATCCCTCCATCAGTGATCAGAATTTCTCTTTTTGCATGCATATTAGGTGTCTCGTCCGATCAACTCCACTCCATTAGGTCATGGATCATCTGATGGTAGTGATTCTTTGTTAATTTCCCTCATGCCTTTCATCTGCTGGCCTATTTTCACATGCACAAGTCATCTGTTATCATTTTTATTTCATTTCATTTGCAGAAGTCATTTTAGGGTTTTCAGGTCTCATTAGGTTTAGGGTTTTGTCACCATGGTCTTCAAAATCTCAATAAGAGGTCAACAGGCACATGAGGATGTTTAATAAGTTCATAAAATCACAAATTCTACTGATGATTTGCTCCATAAATGGTTTTTACCTCAAAACTCTGTTTCGAGGTGAAAACAGGGGTTTTCCATTCCATGTAAAAATTTCATTTAATTTTAATGTTTTCATATGTAATAAAGCATCATCTGCAGCCCTGGGTCACCTTTCCAAACTACAACACTCCAGCTACTACAAAGAGACAAGAAAATCCAAGCATTAGTCCATCAAATGACAAAACAGAGAGCTAAGCTGCAAAAACAGGGTTTTTAAAAGCAAAGTGAAAAGCAAACATTAGAAAAGTGGGTTCATTTAAATGAAAAATTAAAGTCAATGGGTATATCAAGTGTTTTTGTATTGAAGACTTCATTTTTCATGTTAAGGAGAGAGTGAACAAGCAAAATCATGATTTAAGGTGCAAAAGGAGAAAATTGCAACAAAATTGTGCAAAGCTTCCTGGCATGGCGCACCTGGGTAGAGGTGCAATGCACCTGGTTGGCGCGGCGCAAAGAGCGCAGAATTTGCAAAGAGAAGTGAATGGGTGTGGCGCACCTGTGTCTTGGCGCGGTGCAACTACCCTCCAAGCTTAAATTTCACCAAATCGACCTTCCCAAGCTGCAAATCTTTGCAAGCTTCATTCCTCAAGTAAGTGAAACATTCCACTTTGCCACTCTAAGAGATTTACTCCTGATTGATGGTGTTTTAATAGGGGCAACATTAAACCCTAGTTTACTGCACAATTACATTACAAAAACTGTCTAGGGTTTGCAATTTTGTCATTGTTTCTATTTCCCTGCATCATTGTTTCATTCCTCTTCACTACATTTCCCTCATTTCATTTTCCATTCCCTCTCTCATTCACACTTGTCCTATCCCCCTATCCCCAAAATCCTAGAACCCTAACAACAAAATTCCACTACTCCCAAATCCTAATTTGCATCCCCAAACCCTATCACTCCCTAAAACCCTACATCCAGCATCAAATCCCTCATTCATCAATCCCACTCATCAATCCCATTCATCAAACAACAAACACATATTCTTGATATAAAATATCTTCATACTCATCGTTGAACATCAAACAATGGAAAATATGGAAACAGATTTAGCTTATGAAAGGGATGAGGAAACTGTGAGTGATTCCTCCCAAGAGATCCATGCACCAAGAAAACCACATAAGGGAGGAAAACAATCCTAGAGGAGCCCACTACACTCACAGAGCTATTGGCTTGTCCTCTTGCAGTAGCATGTTTGAAACATCAGCCTTGCTACCAGTTTTGTGAGATGGTGGAAAGAGTGAAATACCACCATGAGCTAGCTAGACTTTTTGTTCTCCATCTTCAGAATGGCTGGGTAAATTTAGCAGGTGTTACCTTCACTTTGACACCTGAAACTATAGCTGAAGCAACAAGTATTCCTAATGTGGGTGAATAGTGGAACAAAGGACAACTTGTGGACAAAGAGCATTATGAGCCTTATATCAAGGCTAGCTATCAGAAGCAAATCAGTAGGGTCTTCCCTTTCAGATACCTACAAGACACTTATGCTCCACTCATGAAGCTCATTATCAAATACTTTAGTTGTGAAGGGAGATTTTCTCGCTTGTACACCTATCATGTTAGACTATTGATGCATTTCACTAGAGTGAGGATGATGAACCTCCCCTATTTCATATGTAGAAATATTGAGAAAATGACCACATTGGTGCAAAGAAAACCTCCTCATCAATAATACAACAACATTTATCACTTTGCATTGATCAAGATTGCGGTTTTGCATCAACTGAGCTTGTTGAATGTTTCATGGGATGATTTCATTTCACATGAGGTTTTCAAAAGCCCTCAAGTGACCTCATCAGTATTTCAAGAGGCAGGAGGGCCTTCAGATTAGCAAGAGGCTCATGAGACTCAAACCACCAGTGTGCCAGTATTCATCACTTATCAAAAGCGCACAAGGAGATTATTTGCAGCTGCAAAACGAGTACTATCTCCACCCAGGGTGGAAGGGGTCTCGTTTCCTTCATCAAATCATAGGAAAATGCTATCTTCATCCTGGGTGAAAGGGGCTTAAAGGGAAGCAACCATTACACGAGGAAGGGCCTTCTGAAAGTTAGGAGAGAGATTTCATTTTGATTCAGGATGATGATGCTAATTTGGGCCCCCAAAGCTCGAGACTCAAGGAGATCATCAAAGAAAAAGAATCTGACATTCATGCCTTAGCTCTTAACCTTGAAAGGGCTAAGTGGATCATCAATTACCTTGAGCAGTGGAACAAGCAGTTGGAGGATAAGCAGATGATCATGGAGCTGCAAACTATAAGAGAAAACAAGGAAGCAACAAAAAGAAGGAAAGTCAAATTGACACCTCTTGAGCAAGAGATTGATGTTGACCGGGAATCTTGGCTAGAAAGGAAAAATATGCATTTGGAGAAGCTGTTTGAAAAGGCCAACAAGGACAAAAAGATGTTGCGACACATGGCTTTTCATTATTTGGCACGAAACAAAATTTGCAAAGCTAGAATAAGGTGCCTAAAGGCCAAGTTGAAGAAAACTTTGAGGAGCAAGAAAGACCAAGATAAACTCAAGATCTTGGTTGAAGCTTCCTTGTCCCAACATAGTACTTGATGCAAGTCACTCATGCCAAATTTCAAGAAATTTGGCACACTTTTTGACAATTTTGAAATTTTGAAGGAAAAAACAGGTTTTTTCTGCCTAGTTCGTAGCACCACTCGGTGCTCGCTTTTGCTAGGGCACTCCTCTGGAGGAAAACTCTACATTTTTGGATTCCTTGTGAAAAATTATGAATACCTAGAAATTACTAGAATTTTTTGTCAAGTTTTGTGCCTCCAAAAGGGTCAAAAACACCTCAAAAATGCCCTCTCTGCCCCTTTTTGGCCACACAGGAAGCAATGTTGGGAGAACTGATTTTTGGAGGGGCAAATGGACATTAAACTCAAAAATTCAACTTGTTATGGAAAGAAGGCAGACAAAATTTTCCAACAAGCCCACGTGGAGAAAATTTGGTGCACGGGAAGGCTTCCAAAATCAGCTGGGGAAAATCACTACGCACAGGATGGAAAAGTGCCATTTTTGCCAAAAAACTCTGTTTTTCGCCTAGTTTTTTTATCAGTTTGACTTTTTCTCTCTCATGGCCAAAATCATGATGTAAATTGATGGAATTTGATGTAAAAATGATAAAAATTCACTCATGGAGCTAGATACATCATGTATAGGTGGTTTTGAATTGAATGAATTAGTTTCCTAGGTTTTAGAGGCAAGCAGTTCCACTACCTATTTTTCAGTTCTTAGTTTAGATCTTGTTGAAATAGCTCCTAAAATCATGAATTCGACCCCTAAATATTAGAATGTGTTTTTTTTGCCTATATCTAGTACTTTTTCAGTCATTTGTAAAGGTTGGACTTTGGTGAAAGCTTTGAGCATTATTGTAGATTCATCTCTGCAGTTTGGCAAGGAAATAGACTAGGGTTTGCAGACTTTTGTGGGATTCTTGTGGCAAGGTGATTTAGTATTGTTTCTCCTTCTATAATTCAAGTTACCATATGTTTATGTGTGCCATTATCTCTCTCTTTTCAGCTTAACTAAATGAATCAAGTTTAAAGGTGGAAATCATTGATGTTGTAGTGCTCTACCTTAGGGTTTGTTTAGATTTTTCATGTTTTCTACTGTTTGAAGAGGATCCATGATACTTTCATGCCCTCTCCAACTCCTCACCAGTCTTAAGACTCTCAATTTCACTTATTTCAAAGTACGAAAGCATTTGCCTACCTCGCCCCACATAAATCTTTGCAAGACTGAGTTCATTCCCCAGACCCAAAACTGCCTTTCACTTTTGATCCAGCAAACCAACATAAAACTCAATCAAACTCCTCTGAGCATATACCTAGCTTGAAATTAGTCTTTACATCAGTCATTTCAAGCCTCATTTGATATGTTTTCTTGAGATTGACAAGGAGAGAGCCCTCTCCCGACCTGGTAGGGCTAGCTACTAGGTTAAGCGTGGTTTGATGTTACCCTAGACCTGCCTTTCTCAGCCTGAGGTAGATTTAGGCCCTAACAATAGCGACTAAAACCACCCTCCAAAATTTTTCCTTAGCTTCATTTTGGAGCCTCCCTACCAACCATATTAGCATCATGTATTGCATTGTCAAGTACGTAAGCTTCATGGGTTTTTCAATAGCTTTCTAGCCTATGCAAGATGGTTTGTTTCACTCCCCTCACAGCCTGCCACTACAAACTTGGTTCGACTGCTAGTTGAGCATCTCCCTCAGAAAATTACTCAATTATAGAGGGGAACCAACATTCCCTCCAAAAATTGCGCAAATCTAACTGGTATCATGCTGGGCTCAGAAATTACGAAATCCTATCAAATAGCCTTCCTTTGGAAAATTGCGCAATCTAGCCCAGTAGTGGAGCTCAACCTAGAAATTTCGCAATTCTGGGAAGCAGTCAGTTGCTTCTCCCAGAAATTGTGCAATCTCTCTGAATGGCCACCCTAGTTTCCTCCTAGAAATTGCGAAGAATTCTCCCTCAGTCAGGCAAGCTATTGCATGTTCCTTTAGGTTGACCGGTTCCACCCGGGACCTAGCAACTTGACTTGCATGCAAGGGCTACTTTTTCCCGAAATAGAAAAAAGTAATATGAAAAAAGCATCCCTAGATTTTAGGGATCTATTTTTAGCATATGGAGGTTACATGCAAAGATCACTTTACAAGCTTTCCTCCAAGTGTCACTTTTTCCTAGATTTGTGGCATGAGCGTCAAGAGCCTCAAAATTATTTATTCGATGCTTCATAGCTCATTCTTCACATTGATCTTGGAGCTCTAATATCCCACAACACATCTAGGAGTGTTTGACACATCCAACTCTGTTATTTCTGGGTCAGTTCGCTTTACTTGGCTTTTGCAACATTTCTATCACTTTTTGTTTTTTTGCTTGTGTGAGTGTTGTCTGCTTGATTTCTATGAATGTTTGCTGTCGTTTGCATGCATGCTAGCTTGTACAAGTACCGTTTCAGTTTTCATATGGATCTCACTTTTGTCACATGCATGACATTGTTTTTCACGAACAGTCGTCGATTTGTTGAATCGTTTCACACACATGCATGTTGTTCTGTTTTCTGAACCTTGCATGCGTGATCATTCACTCTTTCTTACACTCAGTATCTCCATGCATTCACATCTTCATTTGCTTTTAGTTTACCGTTAACGGGTCTGGGAAACCTTGGCTCGGACTCTACCTTTTCCCAGAAAAAATTGTGCAATTCTAAGAGCAAAGGCTTTGCCTTCCTCCCAGAAAATGCGCAAATTTAGCCAATCATTGCCATCTAGTCTTGCTTTGCACAATTCTGAGAGGCAGTGACTGTTGGCCCAGAAAATTGTGCAATGCAAGCCCTGGGCCTACATGACTTGCCAGCTAAAAATTGTGCATTGCACAATCTCATCAACCTAGAAGGCCATTTTGGATTACGCATTGTACAATTCCAGTAGTCAACCAGCCTCCTGATAGTCCAGACTCTCTTTTGCGCAGTTCCAGTAGTCAGGCTCCCGACCTCCAGTGAAAATTGAGCAATCCTTGCCAGCAGCCGGGTATGTTGCATGTCATTCCTCAAGTTTGCTTTGGTTTTAACTGATAAATTTCTTTCCATGCATGTTGCCATGTCTCTATATATATTAGGTTTTCATCTGTCTCTCAGAATTTCAGGATCAATGGCCTCCAAGAGAGCAGGGTCAAAGGAAATCGGCGAAAGTGCAACTGGAGCAGTAGTTGAGCAAGTGTCTATGAGTTTGTCGATATACAAAGACACTAAGTTGATCGTAGAGAAAGACATCAAGTTGAAATGGCAAGAGGTCAATGATGCGATCTCAGGCACATGTGGGGAAGAGCTTGAAGACTACCAAATCTATGTGAACATTCACAAGTCTAGCTTGTATAGGATTGTATGTAGGTATCGCACGTTACCATGTGCAGACATGATAGATTGGATTGTCTCACACACTGATCCTGAGATGGTGGTATTGAGCAGTGTCAACGGGACAAAAATTTGTACCTTTAGGGCACAGGATTTTCAGTAGATGTACCACTTTCCAAAGCTAATGATCATCATGGAGACACCCTTCAAAAAACCTGGCAATAATTCCAACTCCAGTGATATCTTGAAGAACAGGATGAAGGATCCAACCAAATTCAGGATGACACCCAACAAGATTTACAAGATGAAGATACTATAGAAGTAATATCAATACTTGGTCATCTTTGTATGTCACTTGTATGGCCAAGAGAGCACGAAGACCTTCCTGCATAGTTGGGTGATCGCATTGGACCAACTGGCCAGTGAAGGCAAAGTATACAACTGATCTGACATGTTGGCTCACAGGATGAAGGAACAATTAACAGGAGCTCGACATCTTCCCGAAGGTCAGCCAATATAAATCTACATGTTCGCGTACATCTTGGACGCAATTTGTGCCAGTGAGGAGTTCCCAGGCTTGAAGTGGGCATGGACACCAGCGGAAACCTCTATCAATACTTATTTTAAACTTTTTTCTGAATGCAGCTTTTGAGGAGTCATCACACAACTATTAAATCATTTTGTCACCCCAGTGTATAAGATGTTATTTGAGTAGGATCCACCTTGCATGTCGAAGATAACAATGGAGGAACTGATTGACATAACACATTGGTATGCCTCACCCCTTGGCACCTTCATACGGATGTATAGCCTGGAGAAGCCTCTGCATGTTTTACTAAAGTTTGCCACGTACAAGCTCGTCATGCAAGAAGTAACATACCACATGTCAGCAGGACTGTCAGCTAGGTTGTAACGGAAGAAGAAGGCACCTTGGCCCACTCTTTCATTGCGGATTAGGTTGTATGAGATACAAAATCTCAAGCATGCAGATGCCAAAACATAAGAGCTTAAGAAATATCCTTTTGGCACCAGAAGCTTTAATCTGTATGATCCACATTGTTTTATGAAGGATCATTGTGTGAGAGTACAATTTCTGTGGATCCATGGGGCATGTCATTGGGTGGAGGAAGACCCATGGAGATATTGTTACAGCTTCTCCAGGCCCAATGTACCGATCAGCATCGTTATGGAATGGTTAGCGAAGCGGCATGAAGCAGAGCACCAGCACTAGCACCAGTAGAGGTAAACATATCGATGCACAACAAAGGAGAGAGAAAGATTGTTGACAACGTAGAGTTAGAACAAAGATGCAAGTTTAGAGTAGACCCACTTGTGTAGAAAGTAGCTTTGGAAATAGAGGCGAAGAGGAAACAACATGATAGGAGGATCGCGCAAAGGCAGAGAGAAAAACAGAGGATGGAGGAAACAGTGAAGGATTTGCATGAGTTAAAGGAGCAACTTCGGAAGGAATAAGAGCTGCACAAATAGGAGAAGGAATCACAACAAGGACAGGTACAACAGGGGGTGCAACATTGATCCAGGTGGATGTTGGTGGCCACCCACCTATCCCATTTGGACCCCCGCAACTGTCTCTTTCAGTTTTTCAGTTTCCGTAATTGTAGCACAATTTACTATTTTTAGTAGTTTTTTTTTTTCAGGTCATGAACTTCGAGAGCCATTTTGAGGCCCTAAACGACGTTTTTTGGGAAATATGGGGGCAACATGGGTCCATGGACCGATGTTGCCCTTCCCAAAGTGGTAGTTCTCGGATAGATCTTTCTAACAAGCTATCATACGCGTCAAACGGAGATCGTATGCCAAAGTTACGACCCCGGGAAATTGATGTACCAATTTACCCAAAACGGGGCCCACAATTTGGCGTTTCATCTTCTAGGGTTAGGTTTTGCAATGTGAAGGGTTTTCCATTGTTTCTCAACAATAAATAGGCCTTCGAGCCTCATTGTAACACAGTTCGGAACAGTTCAGAGGCATGTAGCCACACATCTCTTCTCAGAGATAAGCTACCATCGCCCTAGCTGGTTTATTTCCATTTCTGGTTGTAAGCATATTTCGATATTTTCCATTAATGAAATGAAGCATTGTTTCCACTGCATCTTTGTGTATATGTTTATCTCTATATTTTGTTGCGTTCCTGTTTAAATCCGGATCAAACATGTACAAACAGATGAAATTGCACCCGTACAGGTAGTAGAGTCATTCGAGTAGCTGGCACAAACCAGATAGGGTGAGCAATCACAGGAGTAGGACTTCGCTCAAGATATTGAACGATCACTTGAGTAGATGGATACAGAGATGGAGCAACCAGTGTTAGAGCAAGTCATCGACCTCATGCCTTACCACCAAGAGGTCGTCCCACTAGCTTCATCAGATTTGGAAGTACAACAAATCCCAAGCGACTAAGGAGACATTGAGATCCTTGGAGAAATTTCGGAAGAAGAGATGCACAACATATCATTCGACAAGTCGCAGCATAGAATTGTGCAATCATGTAGAGTGTCTACTCAGGATGACAACACATCTCCTATAAAGTTTGAGGAACGAGTGATCGTATCTGATGTGTGCAAGCATCCAACAGCATTGGCCGATGCTACTAGAGCATATGTCGAAGCCACTAGCTCAAGTGTTCGCTTCTTGATAGCAGAGAACGAGTGAATCACTAATGAGTTACAAATGGCTAAGCAGGGAGGAGAACTAGTTACAACATCCGCCTTAGCAGAGTTGAAGAAGGTGATACTAGATGAAGTATCGTCCCTTGAGATAGTCATGCGGGCGTTGTATTCCAAATTCGGTACGGTGCATAAGGTAGTTGTCCATTTCAATGGTTGGCAGCAACGATATACTAGGAGAGCACGTACCTTGTTAAACTTGCATATTGTTGTTGACCACATGAAAACATGGACAATGAGAAAAAGGGAGCCCCATTACACTTGCCCAAGATGATGAAGCCCAAAGCTGTCGAGCTGAAGGCATGCATCTGGAGTCAGATCCAGAGCTATGAAGAACTCCCGCAGCTCATCACTAGTTTACACGCTTCCCATGCATGGCTATTTGGGAGCATGGATGTTGTTGTGCGTGTACATGCGGTCCCATCTATTGGGACACTCAATGAGGCAAAGACATAGGCACAAGTTTGACTGGAGCTTGACTCGTACTGCAACGAGTTGATGTGCAAACACCATGCACCAATATGTCACTGGTCCGGCTGCACTCAAGACAATGATGTGCATGTTATTAGATGAGTCAGATAGAGGAGCCGGAGCAATGTACTCGGATGCAACGGAGGCAAGAGTTCATTTCCAGAAATATGTCACCACAGAGTACACAAACACCATCGTGGATTACCAAGCTTGGGATTAGTTCGCCACTGTCAATCATCATGAGGATGTCGAAGAGTTGGTCTTCCCACAATTATCTGAGTCATAGTGATGTCTTGCATGGCTTTCTCAAGCCTATTTTGTCTCACATGGGTACATGTGCAGATTGTATGTAACGTATTGTCAAGTGGAAGTTCAAGTGTCGATAGTTGAATGTAACATCCATAGAGTAGTTGAAGACTCATGAGGGTAGATGAACAATCACAAAGGGGATTGTCAAGGGTCACCCCACCCTTTGCTATATATAGTCCCTCATAACTCATTGTATAGAATTTTGGTCAACCAAGCTTCTGATAGGAGTATCTTAGAGAAAGCATGGAGAGTATTGTAACAAGTCCTGGCTTCTCCATTGTGCAGAGCTAGTATGTCTCTTTGGAGGAATAGGTAGCAGTGACTGTAACGCTTTGCTATCGGGACTAGTGGTTGGTCATGGTTGTAATGTATGATTAGAACTTTCACTTCTTAAGAGCCAACACATTTCATGCATATGTTGTTATTGTATTTCAACTAACTTGTTTATTCTAATGATATATGCATATGTTTGATTACGCATGCATGTATGGACTTTTTATGTATAAGTATGTATGAATCTCACTAAAATGTTCTATTGGCTTAACCATCACTTTGGATTGTTAGCTTACTTTCTTTCCAGCTTGTGATGCATCTTTGCTTGTGTCTTCCCTTCTTAGCCATGTGCTTTCACAGGTTTCTAAGGGGCGCACTCACTTCACTCTCTGTGTGTTAGAACCATTCATGCACCTTACTTGACTTGTTGCATATGTCACACCCTTGCTACCAATAGGGATATCTTACTTGCCTTTGCACGCAATAGCAGTCAAGGCGATACCATACGACCCACTGCTGGAACTCCTACACCAAACAGTCTGAGATCTATTTGGGAATTCTTACCGTGGAGATCCCCTGACATGTTGGCAAGTCCAACACCGTCAAAATTTATGGCGCTAGAAGGAGGGCCATATGACAAGCTGTGTCCTCTCATCATGTTTTGAACCTTTGCTCATCTATCATGGATTCTATTACACTCATCCCTCCACGATGTCTTTCGCATGCGGAACCTCTCAACATCATGAGGGATCTTTTTGATCTCTTGTCTGAATTCATGTATGATGGTTAAGGCGAAGTAGCCTGACTTGAGTACTTAGAAGACTTATTTGCATTCCTTGATAATGAAAATGAGTTCTATGCTGAAGAGTCAATTTGCTTCTTACATACACACTTCACAAATCCCCACAATGGTGGTGTTGGAGTCTGCCTCCTCGCAACGTGCACTCACTTGAGAAGTTCTATGATATCAATGAATCTACTTTCCATCATTTTGATCCAAAACATCTTGACAAAAAACGGTTACAACAATGGAAGGCCCCGCATGAATCACCTATGGAATTTTGGGACCACTTCCATGCGTTGCAGTTTCAAGCTCCGAAAATTTAGATGAAATTCCAGTATCTCATGGAAAAATTTGAGTACTGTCTTACCAAATATGTTAATCACAAAAGAAAATTTAAGCCCAAGTCCCACTCAGCATACTTTGGTGTTGGAGTTGTGCAATCATAGACGAACACGATCATTTTCATGAGTGGCTGTTCGCTTTCCCCTCATAAAAAAACTCCACCACTGCAGAGTGATGTCGCGTCTAATTGCTGACGTATTTGTCTTTGTAGGTCGATAACTGCTGCGGTGGCTGCATCGAAAGTTTGATTTCACATGACCCAACCTCCTATCTAGTTAAATTATGGTTTTATGGTTTAAACTAGTTAGGTTTTAGTTTTTTCTTGTTAATTTGTTGATTAAGGTTTTATTCTTAGAATTTTCTTTATGGTTTAGGTATGCCTTCTATTTTCTTTATCATAGGTGATCAGTTGCTGCATGACATTAGGAATTTAAGCTTGCACTCATATTCTTTCACTGCTCATTGTTGAATGGCATTCATGAAATACTTGCATATGCATTGCATTGGTCTTTTAGTTGCAGTTGGATGATTTCTTCCTTGCATTTACATAGAATTGCATTGGAATATAGTCCCACTTGTTGCATTACGTCGCACATTTGTCTTCTTACATGGCATACACTGGTCATTGGCCTAGCCTTTCATTTTTCTCTATGTTGTGTGCCACTGCATGAGCCTTCATGAGACATGAGCCCTTCGAACCTTTGGTGTTATGACTAGATTTATTACACCTATTTTCTCATGATCAAACCCTAAAGGAGATTTATTTGAACTCTTCGCACATGTTGAAACCCTAGAAGAGCTTCCCTAGTCACCTTGCCCTATTGTTGAAACCCTAGCTCTAATGGTTGTGTGTGGTTGTGGTGGCTACTCCAAGAGATAACTTCTCTTACAACCAGTCATCAAAGTCATGTCTTGCACAACTTTCCTATGAGTATAACTCATTAGGAAGGAAAATGCGAACATATTGCTTGTGGGGAACCCTAATCAATTTGAATGACCCATACCCATAACCTAAATCTTGTGCTCAACATGATCTTGAATATCCCAATGACTTGTTTTCATGGTTCACCTATTAACTGGAGATGAGATGTGGAAGCTTGGCATGAGGGAAAACCTAAACCATAACATCTTTCATTTTCTGTTAAACAAGAAACAACCTCTCTTACCCATAAAATAAGTCATCCACCATGGTGAAATAAACACCCAATAATAAGTGCAAATTTGCACATGAAAGAAACTAAAATTAAATAAAGGGTAAAGGATTGAGAAAGGCTTCCTGTGCAAAGAGGTGATGCAACGAATCCACCAGGGTACTGACCAGGCTCGCTGACAGTGGAGCAACATTTGTGATTTCTTGAAGTGACTCTGTCGGGGTACTGTCTAGGCCTACTAGTAGTGGATCAATGCCAGAAACCTATTTGAAATTTTGAATACAATAAGCCCTCTTCCTTGTTCTTTTCTTCATCATTGACTATTGGCATGTGAGAACTTCTCATTTTATGTTTAATGACTAGCAACACCTAGCTGAGACACAGAGGAAGGGAATATTTGTAAAGGTTGAGGTAATACAATAGGTACCCATGATGTTTATTCAATGCTTCCTTGCATTATCATTCAAAGAATCGATCTATTGTAAGGACCTAACCAGAGATGTTGGATTCTACTAGTGGTTCACTAATTGTTGTAGCCGCTACAACAACACCCAAATTTTGGGGCATATTCAAAATTTTGGGACCCCCTCTGCTTGCCTCAAACCTTTAAGGTTATGATCTGGTTGTTTATTGGTTAATCTCCCAATGACTTGTTCTTATCAGACCTTGTCAGCGCACTCACCCATGCTATCACGCAATGTATATTGCATTCATTTGTTGTGTTTTATCTTGTGCATCGAACCTACCATTGCATTAGAGCTTTGGAGCTTTGATTACTTTCCCATGACTTCAGAGTTTATCCCTCTATAATATGCACTTCAATTAGTGATGGCACCATGTGTGGGCAGACAAGATTCCAATTTTGTGTTTGTTATGTTAACCATATTAATGTATGGGGAAAAGCCTAAAATGTCAAAATAAAGGTTCCCTCCATGTTTTAACATAATTCATATACCTCCAAGCGTGCATTCTCATCGACATTGCCTGACATCATCGGAAAAATCATGGCATATCGTATTCCCCTAGGTCCATGATTGGTTTCCCCATCTCAACATGTGCATTAGGGTGACAATAATGCTATCTTTCCCTTGCATCCTTGTAGATCTAAGTTGACATCGTTAACAATTCAACACTTCGAAGCACTAACTCTATAAGTGCAGCGACATCTGATATCAAGATTGCATGCAATTATTAGTTTAAGTATTTTTCACCCAATTAACATGATTCGCAATGCCTTACTTTGGTTATTTGCATGGTTCCTTGTATACACCTCAAGTGAATTTCTTTATTATCCTACTTATGAGTTTCCCAATAAAATAGTTTTTTATTCTATTATTTTGTTCTGTGCAAGTTTTCAAATGGAACGACCTTCGTTACATATCCAATGAAGATGAAAAAATTAAACATTTTGGTGAAAAGACATCACTTAGGGAAAAAAGCTTATTCAATATAAAATATTGGCATCATGAGGCTCTTTAAAGAACGACATTCTACAAGACATGGTGTATTATTGAAGAGGGAGTCCATACAGGTTGCTTGATTTTTAATGAGTTTGTGGAAAACCTGTGAGTCGTTTTAAGAAACCAACGTTTCGGACTGACTTGGTGAGTCCATCATCAGGGCAATGAGATTGCTTTTGAGAAGAGAGAATGAATTTCTTAACCATATTAATAGTTATTGATTCTTTAATTTGTTATTTTTATGGTCGGCTTACTACTGATTATTTTAATTTATGATTTGTATATTTTATTTTTGTTAATTTTATTTATTTATTATTTTCATTTATTTATTTATTTAATTTTATTGATTATTAGGATATGTGATGTTTAGAGATTATGATTTGGATAAATTTAATTAAATACTCTTAACTATAACTTATTTATTTGACTTTGGGATTATTGTATTCTTTTATTTAATTAATGTTCATTTATGTTTATGTGAATTAATGATATTATGTTTTTAGTATATTTTAATATTGTTGCATGATATAGATATATATTATTGTTATTAATTTTATTTTCTTATTTATTTATTGATTAATTGGATTTTGTGATGTTTAGTAATTATGATTTGGACTAATGTAATTAAATACTTATATCTATTTATTTGACTAGGACTTTAGGTTATTTATTATTTGTAATTATTTGAATTTCTTTTAATTGCTTAATCATATGAGTATCTCTTATTATATTCATATATATTTATTTATTTCTTTATATATAAATGTGTTTGTTACTATCAATTTGGAATTATTGACTTCTTTTATTTAATTAATGTTTGCTTATGTTTATAATATATTTTAAAATTAATGTACAGAAATAGGTATGTGTTATTGTTATTAATGTTGCTTGTTATTTTATTTTATGAATGAGGGAAAATGATTGAAAATGGTTGATTAGGGCTTTTTTATTTTATTGATGAGGGGTTTCCATGTGTTGCTTAGCTTAAGGCCATCATCTCTATTCATGTTGTTGGAGGTTTTTTCGATCTCAATAGATTCCTTTACTCTTCTTTTTAAATAATGGTCTTCTTTATGAATTAATTTTGCCTGTTCTATAGTGTATTATTGATACATGGCATGGTGGGTTTTTATTATAAATGAACATGGTTCAGGGTTTTGAGTTTTCAGAGAGTTGTTGTCGAGGATAATTAAAAGCGATATAAAATCTAGCATGCACATCTAAGTTATGCATGGGACATGAACGATAAAGAGCATGGGAAATATGTTTAAAAGTTGAAGGTCAAAGTGATGGAAACCCTTTCAAATGTATCATATGAGCGGATTTAAAGGGGATTTTAATGGTTGCACGTTGTAAAACCAACAATGGGTATAAAATTGAACGGTTAATCGAATACCAAAAGAAGCGATGTTTTTGGTTATACGAAGAACACTCTGGAGGTGTATATATCGTAAAACGACAGTCAACAGAAGCATACCCAATAAGGCTTGACCGAATGTTGAAGCCTAGCAATTTCTTTTATCTTTCCCATTAAACAATTGCTTGGGTTAGCATAGATGTTGGAAACACTGAATCGACGCTTTTTGTGAATAATGTTACCCTATTTTGAACAATGATAAGGGCGATAAAGCGTAATGGCGGAAACTTATGTGCTGGAAGGATCCCCACACAGGTGTCACTCTAATCCATACAACGACAACCATAAGCTACCAGTGTGATTGACTGCTTAATGACGCATTGCAGCAATGTGGATAGTCGCATAAGAAGAAATCGACAACCATAAACTACCAGTGCGATTGACTGCTTAATGACGCATTGCAGCAATGTGGATAGTCGCATAAGAAGAAATCGTTGTTAAGGGCCACACCTCAACCTGGAGTACAAAATTAGCTACTTACATTTCTATTATTCCAAAAGAGTGATGACTGCAAGGGAAGAAATCGTTCTTAAGGGCCACACCTCGACCCGGACCTGGAGTGCAAAAGTTATGCTACTTACATTTCTATTATTCCGAAAGAGTGATGACTGCAAGGGGCTCTTACGGAATGATGCCCGACGCCACTTAATAATATGCGTGAAGGTTGGATAACTATGTATGCGGGAACTATAAACCAAAACGATTTGAAAGATGTGATGCTCTAGCGACAAATGAACTACTCGAGATCATTCGTCGTGGGTAGAATTATTCCGTCTAGGCTTGGATATGAGTCATGCTTTTCACTTTCATTCTTGGCAATCACAATCCCAGCAAATGCGACTTGAATGATCGCACCACCATATCTGTGACTACCTCCTTTCCTGCTTGTAAAGTCACATCTCAGGGGCTCATACAAGCAACAAAAGGATGCAAACCCTAGTAACTCACACATTCATACTCCAGAAGCAGCCAGAAAATGTGACTTCGTTGCAATGCAACCAAGCGACCCCTCCTTCACATCTCCAATCTATTAAACATGAACCTTCCAGTCAGTTCAGCATGAGCCAATCAAAGTGTGAAGCGGTGGCAGTGGGAAGTTGCAAAAAATCGCATCGAAGGAGCAACGGAAAAATGCCAACTCCACCGAGGTGCGACTATGTGACCTTTGTTCGGTTCCACGAGTCGAAACCCTGTCCACATGTCGCGAAGTTGCACTGCAAAACCTCAGACGAGCTACCTGGAGTATGATGCCACTTTTTCTCTTGGTCGCAAGTCGCATTTGGAAGCCACAACAATGCAACCCAAAAGACGACCTTCATGGATTGCGATTATGCAACCCTCTTAGGTCGCATTTGCTAGAAACCTACTTCAAATCGCAACCAAAACTAGAACTTGGGATCTTGACCTCCTTTTAAAACAACAACGCAAAGTGACTATATGGGCAGGCCATCATTAAGTGTACGTGGACATGGTAGTGTCTTCTGCTGAGGAGGGCCTCTTCATATGATGTGTTGAGCCATCATAAAGTGGAACTGTCAACATGTTTTATCTAAATTTCTTAGTTGGAAAGCATGGGAAGTTCAAAGTACCGCTAACCATGTTTCATCCATTTGAATATGCACAATCCTCCCTCTTCGAATAATATGTAGGTGAATACATTATATGGAGATCATAAGGGATGTGGATAGTCCCAAAACTAAGAAACCACACAACGTGTTGTGGTGGGCATAAATGAAATCAATGAACCTCCCAAAGGGGGCTTATAGGTTGATAATATGTGAACTTAATGCTTTGATAAGGACATGTGATACATTTTCAGTCTTAAATCGTTGCACAAATTCCACATTCCTATTTTGAGAAAGGTTTTGAGAGAGTTCCAACAAGTGCCAAGGAGAGTCCAGCGAGGCCCGATGGAAAATTATGAAAAGGGCCAAACAATACAAAGGCCTCCATGATTTCACCTAGGTTATAGTTGAATAAAATCAAGAATAATTGGTCAGTTTAGAAGAAAATAAAGCTCCAAAAGGGTGATCCTTTTCCTTGTGGCCAATATGTCAATGCATGCACAACTTCAAAGAAGTCAACCTCTTGCATAAAGAGTCTTGGATCCAAAACTGGTGAGACTACAGGCCTTTGGGCACTGCAAGATCATGTAGCTGCATTCAACATTTGTTCTACAGGAGATAGTAGGGCTATGAATTAAAACATAATTGAAGAGTCCACAAATATCCTCTAAGGAACACATGAATTGATAAAATTGTGGCATAACAACTAAGTTACCATACAGGGAGGCTAAATTAATTATTTATTAATGTCATTATTTCAATTAGTTGACCATATTTCCAATATCATTCTTTGTTTAAAATTATGTCTCACTAATGTTATTTTCATGTAGGTACAAGGAAGGAAATGAGATGTTGGTCTATGCAAATGGATTAGGGTTTCTCATGAAGATTTCATAACTAGGGTTTCCTTTAGCAAGCAAGATGGTCCCTTACAATCTTCAAGAACATTTCAATAAACTCAAAGGCACATCTCCAAAAGATGCATGAATGCAAGTGAGTCATAATGGAAAGAAAATAAGCCTGTCTGAGGACCTAGCATCCACATCATTGCAACATATGGGCAACAAGAGTTCAAGGTTTCCAAGAACCCTCTACATCCTCCTCATCTCCTTCATCGTAATGTAAATATCACTCTCGATAATTTTGGCATCTATTCTAAGGCTGGTTTGAGCATGTAACAATCATTAGGCATGAGAGAACAATGAGGATGTTCAACGGTCATGGGGGAGTTCAAGGGTCATAGTAGGTGAAAAATCACCTCATCTCTATAAATGTGCCCTCATGCCTCATTAGGAGGGGACTTTAGAACTTGATTTGAGTCTAGGATTAAATAGTTGATTTGTGCTTGAGAGCTAGAAGCACTCAGCTCTTGGCAACTAGTAGAGTGAGTTGTAGTGAGGCTAGGGTTTTACATTAGGCAATTTTATGAGTAGCCCATGTTCCACTTTTGGGCTTTGGTAAATTGCAATATATGTACTTGCATGTGTAGCAACAATAATAAGATGTTCTTCATTTCTGGCACTAATTCCCATGCTTGTTCATAGTGGTTGTGTTGGTTGTCTTATATTTTCACTACATTTGTATGTGGGCATTCATACATGTAATATGTTATGGATTGGTTCATAGTTATTGTATGCATGTTTTCTTTCGAATCTATGTTTACTTATATCTCACCATGTCAGTGATATATTGTGAACTAATTTGTAAATAATCTATGCCATGTTCATATTCATGTATATCTGATTGGGTTTCATCTCACTGATCCCTCTCATGGCATACTCCTTCTTATTGATGTTGAGACTTGCATGTACCTCTTCTTGTAGTTTGTCAATATTGAGCTGATTTTGTTTCATTGTCTAGGAATTTAAGTCTTGTCCCCACTTGACACCTTCTCATTTGATATCCAAGAGCGGAAAAATTCATGGTGGCAGCAAGGCCCACATTTCGGATGGGGCTCCTATCCCAAACGATGTGAGGTCTAATTGGGACTTCACACCGGGGAGGCCCCCTAGTTGTTGGTTGTACATTCCAGCCTGTCAATAGAAGCCCAAAAGCATAACACATCTTATGTTCATATTGGGTGTATAAGACTAGGGATCTCTACCTTAACCCACAAAGAGTTGAATACTTTTTTCTTGGATACAGTCAAATATTTGACACATAATAAATACACTGACTCTCTACTTTGTGGGATTGTTTTTCCCCTCTCAAATGGCCCAATTTGGTTTGATTGTTATCTAAACTTTTCTGTGTATTTCACATAAAAGATATTTTATAATTGCAAATCAAAACCTTTGGGTTTGATATGAAGAGAAAAAGGACAAATATTTCATTATATAAAAGGGGTTGCTTTCAACACACAAATACACGTCATCCGACAATTTTACATTCCCCAAGCCAATATTCTAAGTCAATTGTTGTAGTTATTACGGATGCCCATAATCATAAAATAGAACACCAAATGATAAAATGGAAGGAGTTGAGTTTCCCTGAGAATTGGGTAGTTGACATACCCAAAACTCCCAGAATTTAAAATATAACTTATGCTTAGATAAAATAAGATTCCTCCTCTACTATCTCATCCTTTCCAAGACAATCTACCCTTCCCAAAATAAGAATAGATAGAGAAATAGAGGAATACAAAAACTCACAACCCAATTTTTCTGAAGCATTCATAGTAGATTCATCATCTGCCTATACAAATTGTGTCCATACTGCATTTTTTGAGCTTGCTTAAGTTTTAAATTTTCCAAGTTTGTAGTTAAATGTCATGCCTTTCATTTATTGGTTAACTTACAGTCTCACGTACATATTGGAACTCATGAGAAACACAACCCAAGAATGGGTGAAGCACCATCTGCCATGTTGAAAAATGCATGTCCAAATCCCAAATGCAATTGGTTTTATCCTTTATTTCATTTGGAAATTTGTTTGCAAATGCCATTGCGTGTTGTTGAAGAGAAATTTGGCCATTTTCAATGATGTTTCCAAGGAATTTAACCTTGGTCTAGAAGATTTCCATCTTCTTTTTGCTAAGAACTAAACCATTTCTTTTGACAACTTGTTTAAATTTATGTACATGCGTGAAATGTTCATCAATTGATCTAGAAAATATCAAAATATCATCAACATATATAATAAGCCAATCAAAATATGGCTTGAACACTTGATCCATCACCTTTTGAAATTTGTAAGGAGTATGCTTTAGTCCAAATGACCTGACATTCCACTTATAATGTTCAGAAGGGACACTGAAGGTTGTTTCAAACCGATCTTCTTCTTTGATTGAAACCTGCCAGAAGCCTGACTTCATGTTAATTTTTGAAAATATCTTGGCTCCTGCAATTCTGGATATTAGATTTCCTTTGTGAGGGATAGGATAAGTGTCATCATCCATAACAGTATTTAATGACCTATAACTTATTATTGGTTTGGGAACTCCTTTGATTTGTTTAGAAAGCTTATTCACATAGAATCCATAATAGTTCCATGGATTGCGAGTCTCTTATTAGTCTTCTTTTTAGGAGATCTTGAAAATCTCTTTTGCATAGTTTTCAAACTCAGGTCTCTAGACTAGAAAGAGGTAAAATGAAAGAAGATGAAATTTTAGAACAAAAACCCTCTTACAAAACAATTTCAAACGTAGAAATATATGTCATCAAATCAGATGAGTATTTATCCGTAAATAACATGAAAATTATAACAGTACAACATCATCAATGTCATGTTATGCTTACATTCAAGGTTCAATGAGAAGTCTCTACCTTAAAGACTTTGTTAGACACAAGGGCATATATAAATGTATTGAACAAAAAATCAATTCCTGCAAAATATTGGATAAAGGAAAAATGCGAAGTCATAGGGCTAAGAACACAAGAATACAGTTTCTAGTATGAAGTTCCTAAAGCCACTATTTGTTTAAAACATGATATTTAATTTAAAATGTCGTTATTTAATAGTAATTTAATTTTAAGGACATGATTTAGTGCATAAGTTGAAATTATGATTTTTTTTTATGAGAAAGCACACATTCTTAACTATTATGCCTACTCAAATTATTATTTTTAGTTGTGGATTTATAATTATTTAACTATGATTTATTATTATAAACATCATATTTACGATAAACACAAAATGTACATTCTCCCATTTTGTCGTTGTGAAGTCATCTTCATTTTAATTGTGGTTGTATTATGGACTAACAAAGATTTATCTTAAGATTGAATCTACCATGCGTCAAGAGGGATCAAATCTCTTCGGATGCAAACTTGAGGAAAGTTTTGCGCCTCGAGAGATTTGATTCCTCTCAATGTTTTATAAATCTAGAGTTAAGATGCATCAATGTTGGTTCTTAATAATATTATTTATAGATAGATGTATTTCATATTAATCACATCATTAGGATTTGGTTGACGTTTCGAACCAACTAATGTGGTTCATCCTCACGACAAGGTGAAAAAATCAGACAATTTTTAAGAACAAATAGCAGGGATGCATCATAGCCCAGGGTCAGTCATTGAAAAACTAGCCATTG
>APFE030579082.1:116320-130700 GCA_000404065.3 Pinus taeda
TTATTATAAATTAGTATTGTTAAGAATACTAAAAAATTTAATAAGATGGTTAAGAATAACCTATAAATATCACTAACAACAGTTGTTAGGAGATTATAAAATATTAAATACTAATGAAGTTGATATCTAAAATATTATATACTATAAAGAATAAGGTAAAGAGGAGTTAGAGTTAGATTCAAAATATTATTTGCTAATGAAGCAATTAAGAGTTCAATCAAAAAAAGGGACAAAAAAAATAAAAGGAGGACAGAGATAAGAAGATCATAAGGAGAGGGCTAGAATCCAAATCTTACTCAATTTCCAACCATCGTCTCTGTTGAGATTTCTAGCATGCCTTTCAATTCGATCACCTCCCTAAGCTTCCTATGGTGGAAATGATCAACCCTAGCAATGACTCTGAAATCCTCAATACAGACATGGTGTTTGGTTTCTCTGCATGCTTAGCTAGAGCCGAAGAGCGGGAACGATTGTGCCTTATGTTTGCAGCATGCTATGGATCCTCTAGTTAATATTCAAACATATGGCCCTACTATTTACATGCAATTCATGGAATGTTAAATTCTTAAGGTAAAAGTGGCATTCTCCTTAATATTTCATTTTCATCATTTTACTTAAATTTTTAACATTACCATGAAATGACTCGGGATGTTTGAGAGTGGCTCCGACCTCATTAGGTTTCGTATGGAGAAAGTAGAATTTTAGATCTCACTCAAAGTCCAGCATAATTATTAGTTTTTCAGGATTTCAGGATAAGGGGATTGCATTGTTTCCATTGGATTTTGTCATGTATTAGGGTATGGAACTCATATTTAATCAAGAGAACCAAGCCCTCTATGTACCTTGATGTTAGTGACATTGTTTGTAAAACTCCTCTATCTTGACCTACTAAAATGTACCCTTCATTCAAACAAAATATTGAATTGACATGCTACATTTTTCTATCTTATGATAATGCTTATAGGGTGGTATTAATGATAAAGATACCAAGATAGGCAATGATTTTGATGATATGTAGGTATTTGTTGTAGTGTGATTTTTTTGGATGCTAGAGGCCATCCAAAGCCTATTTGTTGATGTATTTTTGGTTCAGAGATGGATTTCACTTATACTATTTTTGTTATGTGCACCCTTACATGCTATATAAATGACAACTTGTAATTTGTGGACATGTGGTTGATGAAGATTATTACTACTAGATGAATGATGTTATATGTTTGAATCCATCTTTTTATTTTTTTTATTATCAAAAATTCATCATTCTACATGCATTTGTTGACATATATGCATCAAAATATAATAAATATATATTATATAAAATTCACTCCCAAAATCGCTCCCAACCTGGGAGCTTTTGAAAATATCACTCCTCACTCCTACTTCCACTCCTACTTCCCACTTTTATTCTTGCTTCCCACTTCTTCTCCCGCTCCCAAGCATCCTTGCTCCAAAATAGACATGCATCATATTACTGATACCTCTATGATATATGTCTAATGTGTGTGTTAATATTTTTTACATGTTTCTTAGTGAGTGGTCCTCCCAGTGATAGGGTAGTAGAGAAGGCAACATATATGACACCTTCACCCTTTCGTTACATCAGTGATGAACAGGTAATGAAAGTGAAGAAGATAGTGATACCGACTATTGCTTGGTAGAAGGCACATGCATGCCACAAGAGATAGTGAAATGGACTATTGTTTGGAAGAGGTTGCATGCATGCTAAAGGCACACATGTCACACCTTCACTTAATTCTAGTTTAGATATTGTTTCAAAAACAATTTCAGTTTTAGATAGAGATTTTCTATTATTAAAGCTTTTCTTTTGTTATTTTTAGCATGCATGATCTATTGTTACTAGGAGGGTGCAGATCCTTAGTCAATTAGAATACTTATGCATGAGAAATTCTCATCTTAGGTAGAGGACATAGATCTCAAGGAAGGGATGCGTGCTTGCATACTCCAATTCATCTTTTGATGGAGACACACTTACTTGGCACTATTATCATGCAACTATGGTGCACTAGGTGATAGGTTAGGGTTATTATCTGACAAAGTCCAACTAGATAGGATTTTGCATGTGTTGATATTCATTGTACTTTCTCTCCTCTTCCTATTCTATAAGTGAGATGAAAGGTGTGTCATTGTGTTGGTTATCAAGTTTTTTTTTTGAACTGTCGTGGTGTATCTTTTTCAGTATTCAATAGAAGATAGATGCAATTGAGAGTTAAAATATATGTACTTTCCATTCAAATTTTCCACAATATGTATTTATAAATCAACCAACTTATATTTGCCTCTTTTTTTATTGAAGTTTTCAAGTTTCCAACTACCTAGTATTTAGGTTATTCTTTCTAGGTGCATAATTTGCTTACATTGTTAATGAAAATAAAGGGATATAAATATAAAGGGTTATAAAAAATGTTAACGAAAAAAAAGATACCTGAAATATCTAGTGAAATTAGGGGCTTTTTAAATTAAGAAGGTGTATTGGGTTTGTATTGATAGGGGGTTAAATAAAGTGATTTTTAGAGATATTTTCCAATATGTAGTCAAATTAAGGGTATTGTTTAGTATGCCATGAATGCATGTGATATGTTAGAGGTTCATTGAGTGAAGCTCCCGTGACATAGGGGGATATATAAATATATATTTATAAATACTCTACCCAATTCATTGAAGAAATTAAGAATATCAATCTGGTTCAAAATGACATTTTGGTAAGTTTTGATGTAACTTCATTTTATACCAACATCCCATTGATGATGCCATGGAGGTTATTTGAAAATTAATTAATCTTGACACATCAAAGTCAATTGAAACTTGCCTAAGTTCCAATTTATTTAATTTCATGGGTGAAGTTTATGAACAAACTTGTGGTGTAGCTATGGGGTCTCCTTTATTCCCAATTACTGCCAATTTATTCATGGAGGACTTTGAAGTCCAAAGCCCTAGATACTTCACCCTTAAAACCTAAATTATGGAAACTTTTTGTTGACGCCACTTTTATCATATGACCTCATGGAAGAGAAACCTTAGAAACCTTTAAGCAACAGCTAAACAGTTTGTCCTCATCCATCAAATTCACCATGGAAGTGGAGGTCAACAATAGCCTCCCTTTTCTAGACATCCACATCACGATAAATCTCTATGGCTCCATATCATACCAAGTTTGTCGAAAGAAAACTCACACTGAACAAAATATTCATGCCTCTCATTGTTGCAACCCTAAGGCTACACAATCAAAATAACTTATCGGGACTTAACATTCCCTTAGTAGTGACCCTTTAAAGTTCTATGCCACATATATGCATCGGAAGAGTTTTACAGGCACCCAACCTTAAAACCTCCAAATGGATAAAAAATGATCCATCCAATCACCCCACCGAACACCCCTTTTCCTTTATAAACTAAGCCTTGATCTATCAGAAGTGAAAAGCCTTTTAAAAAAACTTAAAAACTGTGTTTTTCCCTTTCGGGACCACATGCCCTTTAAAATGTTGAAACAAAGCTTTTCTACCCTTTTTTCACAGTTTTATGTGTTAATGCTGCAGATCTAGATCTGGCAGATCGGATGGCTCATATTAGATCACAATATCGGCAATCGCAGTCTCAATGGTCCCATATATCGACGCTTCCCTTATCGGAGGTCTAATGCGATATTGTAATCACTGTCGGCAATAGCAATGGCGCTTAACACTTCATACTTCCACTCCGAAGTGCCAATGCAACATATGTGCTGGACCCGATAAGTCCCAAAGCTCCCTTGCATAAATTTTCACGTCTGCTGTATGGTTACACTAAGTGTTTTAGCACAAGTTTTCTATGTAAGTGGCATTCGGCGATGCGATAAGGAAATACATAGGATTGAAGTGTTTTGGGGTTCTACGGGCCCGATAGCACCCAAAACTCCTGCGTATGAATTTTTAAGTCTGCCATATGGATCTACTTAGTGTTTTTCCATGAAAACTTAGTGTAAATGGATTTTCCTCTTGTGAAACTACAATTCTGAGCAAAAATCCGCCGATGTGATATAACCATGCTCTATCCTCCGTTTGATCCGAACCGTTGATCTAGGATATCCAATAGTCACTGAGTGCTCCTATCCCCTATACTTTCTTGACTTGGGTCCGCTTGTTTTTGGATGGTTTTCTTGTGTTAAAACACAATTTCTCCACCAAGCCCTATCTATACGAATATGATAGCTCTATACTACATAAGCTCATTCACCAATGGATCACCGTCGATCCTACAGTGATTGATGGTTGGTCAATATGTCTGTAATTTGAATTTTGGCTATCTACGCATAAATATATGACAGAACACAAAAATGCAACAATTTCACAGTTCCACACTTAAAATTCAATTCTCTATATACAACATAAATACAAACTACATTTGAGGCTCTCTCCCTTCTCTAGCCTGATTCTTCTGATTAATGGACTCTTTCCCCCATGCTGCTCGTAGGCTTACAAATGCTCTCGAATCCTCTCTCTGTCTCTCTTCCTTTCTTTCAGAAAATAAAGGAAACACATATATGCTAAGTTAACCATCTCCTCCACAATTGGAGTAATAAATTATGCATTTAGAATTCAATCCTATCCTAATCTAAACAAACTAGACTACATGGCTTGATCTCCATGTAGGGAGGATTATTTGCCATTTTTATTCCCAATTCTATTCAGAATTAGGCCACTCTTAACTACTTACATTTATTTGAAATTAATACAAATTATCAACTAAGTCTTCCTCCAAACTTGCATTAGCTACAAGACGTGACCACTCCATCACATTGCTGGCTAGGTCTAGATGCTACTGCATTAGACTCCCAAAGTTTAAATTAATCATGATCTCCTGATCATGCACTTCTAATCTATGTCCTCCTGGATCCCATACTTGGTTTGGTAGTGTGTCCTTGGTTACTGTTGTTGTTGTTTGTCCTTCAAGTCTCCCTCATTTGTGCTGTAATGCCCCATTTTCTATACTCTCACTATTTGCTGCTGTCCTTTTCACATATTGTACTGTTGTCTTGCTCATCTTAATTTGCAGTTTTCCATTTCCTTCACCTATACTATCCTTTCCAGCCAATCTTCCTTTCTTCGTTTGTCCTGTATTTGTTTTATTGGAATGTTGATGTATGAGTCTCCATAACTCAGCCAATTCTTTGTCCACTTCACTTCTCATGTGTTGAACATTATTTTCCTGCATCGGATTGTGTTCTTGAATAAATACATCATAATCCCTATGCTAATAACATTCCATATGCATTTCTAAAATGTACAAATTCCTCCTCCATTGATTCTTTGCAATAACTTCACTACTTCTTACTTCAACTCTCAACATACCTGTAACTTCACAAATTTATTGAAATCTCAGAACTCCTCTTGCTTGTTTAGCTACTTGGAATATTTCTTCTTCCAGTAACTTCATTTATGCACTCTTAAGGATTATGGCATTATATTTGTCTACATCTGAAATGTCATCTTCAGCCTTTTATCCATCAATAAATCCTTGTAGTATAATAGTAATTCTGTTCTATCATCTATTGATCTCATTTCTGGTTCAACACACCCATACTGTAGATTCAACACCATTTCATTTTTCTGAGACATTATGATCTCACCCTTCATTAATTTGATCTGTTCTTAAGAAGTAACTTCTTGGTTCAGATTTACTTCACATTGCCTTCTTCCTACATGTAAATATTCATCAAAATTAATCAATTCAATAGACACAAATGCTTTACCTTTCTTCATCATTATGCCAACACTTATGACAACTTCTTTCTCATATTTTTCAATCATGACAACTTTATTCTCATTCAGTTTGGTTGTACAGTCTGATTAATTATTCGTTGGTTTCCTTGCCTCCTCTTCAAAAGACTTGACTTATGACACAAATATGTCATCTCATTCGGAATTTCTTCCAAGAGTTCTGCACAATCTTCATTGTCTACATTATCTATCTTTAATCCTTCTTTACTTTGGCTTTCTTCAAGGTCAATGATCCTCAATGACTATTTAGTATCTACAAAGTCTTCTATATCAATATTCAATAGCTGTCCTCTTTTGGCTTCAGTTTCGAACAGTTGCCTAATATCTACATAATTTACTACAACTATGTTCAACAATAGCTCTCCCCTTTGCATCACATAATTATGTGAGTTTCCTTCACTTATGACAACACTAAATAGTTTCCTTACCTCAGTGTATCCTTTGATTTCAATAATTCTTTTTCCATCCTCCTTTTGACTTATCCTTTGGATGTCATCTGACTGAACATCTTCCTTGACTTGGCTGTAACTTTCCTCCTTATTCTGCATATGACTATGAGTAGTCATCTCTTTATCTATTAATATAAGAGTTTGCAATAACTGCTTGTCTTTCCTCAAGTCTATATGACCTGCAAACACACAACAACTTTCAGTTTTCAAAATACAATACCTTCCATTTTCTTTTGATGCTTCAAGCACCAATCCTCCATCATAGATATTTTTGATTTCAACAGATTCTTCTTGTTGTGACTCTATTTCTCTGATTCCTTTCTCCTTTAATAAATCAATATGAATTTGTTCAAGTTCTTTGAACTCGTTTATCAGCTTGCCATTCCACCTCTATTGCAATAGATTCCACTTGAATCTTTTCTTCATTCTCCATATGCATCTTCGGTCTTCACTTGTTTTTCTTTGTACTGCCAGACTAATCTCTGGTTCTTCATTTTGCTGCCAGTTGCTATACTTCTGCAATCTAATGCCTTCCTCAAATTCACTCTTATGTAGCTGATCATCCCTTTCAAATTGCTGGTTCTTTCCATCTTCATCTTGCTAAATTAATACTTCTGTCTCCTTCATGTCTCTGAGGACATAACTTCCTTGCTACTCTTGATCTTTCATCTCACCTTCAAATAATCTTTGCTCAATTTCTCTCATTTTAGCATCATATTTTTTATTTCTATCTTCCACACCTTTTTCTCCATCAAGTTTTGCAAGCTTCATTTCTCCTTCAGGTTCCTTAAGAAATCTCTCCAAGAATTCTATTTCCTTGTGAAATCTCTCCAGCAGTTCATCACAATTTCCATTCTCAGCTTCATTCTTTTCCTGGCAATCCTCCTGAGTTGTCCTATTTTCTACACTATCATATTGCAAACATCTTTCGTCAATTTCATTAAACAAATTCATTAGTTTACCTTCTTGTAGTACTATTATGGCA
Source organism: Pinus taeda (assembly GCA_000404065.3). Taxonomy (NCBI): domain Eukaryota; kingdom Viridiplantae; phylum Streptophyta; class Pinopsida; order Pinales; family Pinaceae; genus Pinus; species Pinus taeda. Next base: position 123,529 of record APFE030579082.1, read on the forward strand.
TTGTCATTATACTTCTGGTCTATATCAACCTCATCTGACTATTTCACACCAAACATAATTTCATCTATGAACTCCTTCTGCTGTAATAGATCAACACCTTCTTCCTCTAAAAGGGATTCTCCATCATACTTCACCTCAAGAGCTTCATTCTTCATTGCATCATCTGCTTCCCTTGTCAACATATCTTTGAATTGTTCTGAACTATGCCAATAGTCCATGATATCTTCAACTAATCTCTCATTATCCTCTTCACCCAACATTTCATCTTGTTCTGGTCTACAAATGGAAACTTCCATTTCTACTTCTGCTTCTCTGAGTTCCTCTTGAGCATTCAATATCTGCTCAATCTTCCTCAACTCTTCTATTGTCTCTAAATTCACTTGTTGATTTCTCTTCTCTTGTAGCCTCTGCCACTTTAATCTCCTCCTCATGGTCCAAACATGCTTCTGGTCTTTATCACTTCTCTGCAACATCTCCATCAATATTCCAATATGGAACTCTATCTCAGCTCTCTCTCTGTCAAACTCTTCTTGACTCATTCTTATGCCATTTTCTTTGGCATCTTATGCTCTGGCTTTTTTCTCTTTGCTATGACTATCAGTAGTCATCTTCTCTTCCTCTCCTTCCATGAGTTCCACACTCCTCTGCAACAGAAAGCCCTCCTTACTGCAATATTACCTCACTAAGCTCTCCTCACTCAGTCTTTTGGTAAGCACTGTCCTCTATCTGGAACCTCCTCTTGAGCAACAACTTTGCTCCTTCTAGGCTTCTGCAATCTCTCACTCTCTCTTGAGAACACTTCAACTGTCCTCTCTATCCAATCTCTTGTTGGATTCTTCAGTTTCACTACCACTTCAGAGTGCTTTCCTTGCTCTGCTTTTAAGAACATATATGGTTCTTATCTCACAGCTTCTCTTGTTCTATTGTGTTGCAGTCTTCACACTTTCTTATGCTGTCATCTGTGTTTTGAATGGATTTCCTCTGTCTCTTACATCTGCCAGTTCTGCTACAATCTCTAAGAACTTCCCCAAAAGTTCTTCTACAGTTCACTGTTGTAATCTGTTACCAAACTTCATTCATTCAACATGTTGTTGTTTTCATACCTCTGTAGTCTTCAACATTCATAAGCAAACATCTCTTCGCAGGAAATTTCTTCCTTTTCCTGCTCTGATACAAAAAATTGATGCAACCCTAAGGATGCACAATCAATATAACTTATCGGGACTGTTAGCTACCTATACCAATAGGTTTCATTTTTCATGATTGACAAGGGAAGTGCCAATATGATCTACTTTGGTGATGCAAAGATCTCATATTCTTGTGGAAGAAATATACTTGTCTGGTTAAATGCTGCCCTACTTCTGGATGGGTGATCTAACAGCCTAAGCTAGGTCATGCCATGTTTCAATTTTTTGTTGTAGATTAGAGAAAGAAACCTGTCCAAACAGCTCAATCTTGGCAGGTAAAGAAGATAGGTAGTGAAAGAAGGTTCGCAACTGCTTAATCTGGGGCCTTGGAAGCAATAAGGGTAGCTTTAGATAGAAAATCTAAAGAAAGCCAAAGGTTAAGAAAAAGGCACAAAAGGGTTTGCAAATCTAAGTGCACCCTCCTTGTAGTAACAAAAAATGCTAGGCAATAGAGTGGGTAGGTAGATGGGGTTGTAGAAAGCATGGTTTGTGACATTTCACTGACCTAAAGGAAAGGTAAAAACAGGATGCCAGTGCAGATGTTCTATTCACAGCAGTGTTACAACAACTTAATGAAGCATGTCTAACTTCCAGTTTTCCCCATCTCCTTCATGACTAACATCCCTATGCCACCCAACTTCACAAAGAAGATCGAAGTATTTTGTTGGTTCTAGTTTCTTTAATAGCCACATTTCTTGTGCAAAATTCTTTTCTTTTTGATCTACTTCCTAAAAGACTAAGTTAATTTCATACAAACTCAATATCTCCCCCATCCACCTCTTTCATTCATATTAACTGCTAACTTATTACTATCTAACTCCCCATACCCCCTATTCCCGTATTACTATGTAAAACTTGCAAAAAACCCAAAAAATCTAAGTATCCCCGCCCCCGAGCATTATAGCTCTAGGTGTGATTTTGAAGGTCTTCATGCGCTAAAAAACATTTGAGCGCAACCCACAGAGCGCCAAAGAATTAATCCTAGGGATTAATCAGAGATTTGCTCGGGTTAATAGCCTTAAACCCGCTTTGATTCTAAACCTTTGTAAAAACCCATTTAACCCGCAAATGTTGAAAACAACCCGGAAAACCCACTTTTCCAAAGTTTCCGCCAGGCGCGATTTTCAAAAGAAAGTAATATTTAATTCTCCCCGTCGTCGAATATTGCCCGCGCACCTTATCGTTCCGTCAACCATCGGATCTAGGCCCTCCCATCCGACGACCCACATCGTATCAGACGGGCATCAGCGCCCGAAAGTTACCTTCTGAGAAACTATCAGAGGGTGACGTCAGGCCTCCGCCACGCGTCGCCCCCTAGGGTCTCTCGGAGCGCCCTCTGACAATACCGCAACTGTATAGAGGGTGGTTTGAGAAAACCCACTTACCACTCCGCTAAACTACCTGCCCATGCCATTGCCACGACCCGCCCACGTCACATCCGTTTGGCGCCCTGTCAGCACCCTCGACCGCCAGCGCTCCTGCGGGTCTGCCACCTATGCAATCCCCGTGGACCACTCACTGACCGCCACGTCAGCCGATGACGTCATGCTGACGTCACCCGACCCTGACCCCACCTAATGACGTCATGCTGACGTCATCCAAAAAGCGTGCCAATGAACCAAAAGTCCATATTTAGCCGTTTTTTCACGTTTTTCTCATTTTCTCACTGAAAGAACCATTGCTCTCCTCTGCATGAGAATTACATCCACTGCGGCCAACCTGCTCAAATCGACCTGAAGAGCGCTTCCGCCTGCAACCCACCTATACTTGTCACCATTACCGGCAATTCACCAGGTATTTACCTAGAGCATCCTTTCAGAGCTAAGTTACGTCCATGTTTCTCCAAAGTTGAATTCACAAGAGTAAAACAAACTTGTTTTTACCATTAAATTCCTGGGAAAACCAGCATTCCCCACAATTGCAGGGTCTAATTTCACCTACTGAACCCACATACATCTACCCTTCCCCAAATTCCCATTTTGTCCATGCATTCGTGGATTGTAGACCTAAAACAACATAATTCACCAGGAAATCTGAGTTGCTTGCTCCTGAAATCTATCTAATTACTCTTGTTAAGCATTTTGCACCATTATCACACCTCATTACCCTTTTTCCTCTGCAAAATTAACCCTCTGTGGTCTCCTGCCCGCTAAAACCAGTTCAGCACCAAGTCATAACCACTGCTTAGCCATGGAGACACCAATAGTCCTAAATATTCAACCTCTGAAAGCCCCACACAAAGAGCTGGAGTGGAAAGCCCTAGGTGATAAAGATTACCAGATGTTGGACTCCATGCCCATGACAGCCAAGTTTAATATTCACCTGATGAATGAAATAAAGGCCCAAAATCTCAGTGGGACTGACACCTTGGGAATTTGGGATTCCCACATACTCATTTACAACCTCCCTCAAGCTAATGTGCTACCAGACTTGATAAAACAATGCATGTCAAATTATGATCCCAGCCAAAGAGCTGTCCTCAGCCCCTCAGGCTCAGTACTATTCCATATCACCCCTGAGACTATCAATGAAATGTTGCACTTTCATACTACAAAGCCCCTTACTCCTCTCTCCCTCCAGGACCCGATAACAAAAGGGGGCAACTTGTCCAGGGATCAGATTTCCGGTGTTAACCAGTTGTTTATCCAGCCTGAGTATCAATCTATGACTGCTTCCCTTCTGATAGCATATCCATATCTCAATGAGCTGGGGAAAATGATGGTAGATTTGATCAGTTACATCCTGGGTTATGGGACATATGAGGATGTGGATGAAACCATCATAGCAATGCTGTCCATTTTCTCCCCAGGGATGCCTCCTGTTGTACATTATGACTTTGCCACTTTCATTGCCAATAAGATTCATGAGCAATTTATGAATCTGGAGAGGGAGAAGGTGTTTAAATACACCAGGTACATATATCATTTACTCTTATTCTATCAGCCTGATGCCTTCCCTGTCCCTCTAAAGAAGCTAGATAACCAGGGACGCCCAAGGTCAGTTGTGTTTTGGACTGCAATTTTCCATCTTCTGCCTTATTCACCATACACCTACTCTGAATTTATTGATCTATTCATTCATCCAGCTATGACCTTGTTGTTGGGTGCCCCTCCCCCAATATTGACAGAAGAAATGCAGAGAATCTTTCAACTCTCCAAGGCATACAACATTGGTGATTGGTACTTCTACCAACACCATATAGTAATCAGAGTATATGGCTGTGAGCTGACTCCCTATAGGCTGCCAAAATATGTCCCTATGAGGCTCTTTGCCCTAGAGTACTTCAGGCAGTTTGGAAATGCAGACTTTGTCCATTTCCAAGCTAAAAACAAGAAGGTGCAGCTAAAAGTAAGAAATCAGCTGGGTCCCTTCTTGTACAATAAGAGGGAAGAAGGGTGGAGGGAAGCTGATAGGATTCTAGAGACCCTCAGACTTCAGACCAGCTTCAAGTGGGTGCCTTATGACCCTAATCACTTCATTTACCTTAGGAGGATAAAGTATAAATTGGGTGGCTATGTCCATGTAAAAATAACTCATGTTGAGAAGTATGCCAATGCCCTAAGCTGGGAAGAAGGCACATTAGAAGAGCCAATTAACAAAGAAGAAATGCTAAGAAGAGAAACTAGCAATATTGAGAAAGAGGCTGACTTGGAACATTGTGGGTAGGTTTCTTCCTCCTGTCAGAGGCAAATTGGAGCAGCTACCTCATATTCCACAGCCCAGCAGCAAGTAGCCGGAGTTGCCCAACAAGAAACAAATAAAGGCAAGGGCAAGGAGGTGGAGCAGGAACAATAACCTCCTAGAGCACAACAACAAACAGAGCAGCAGATAGATAAGGAGGTAGAGCAGCAATTGGAGCAGCAACTAGAGCAGCCACAAGAACAGCAAGAAGAGCCTCAAGGAGAGGGGCAGCCTATGCAGCAAGAACAGATGGTTGAGGCACCAACACCTACTGAGCAACAGGCTCAACAAAACATGCCTTCTGGGCAAGAGAAGATGGTGGAGACCTCAGTACTCCAGACTCCACAAAAAGTGGAAAAAGGAAAGAAGAGGGACAAAGAGCAGGAGACTCCCCTTACAACGTCCACTAATCAAGGGGAGAAAAGGCAAAGATTAAATCCCCTCTCTGAAGAAGAAATGCTTATGGGGAAATCGGTGATAATGGGCCCACCAAGCATGGAGGTATCCGCAAGTTCCTTTCAGCAGGAACTAGAGAGAAATCTTGGAGGAGAAGTCAGCTCCTCAAGCCATCAAAGAAAAGCAGAGGTGAGCATCAAGCAACAGTTCGCTGATATCAAAAGAAGAAATGAGCCACTCAGGCTTCAAATCTACAATCAGTTGCTGAAGATGGCCCCCACAAATCAGCAGAGGCTCATGGCAGCCTATGACATTTCAGAAGGAAAAATGACCATGAGTCATTTCAGGCCCACCATGGTGTAGCCACAGTCAGCTGCAGATTACATAAGAACCAACCTGGAGGTTCTTGCAAGAGACATTCACCCTATGGACCAAATAGAACTCCATAAGAAAATGGGTGAAATGATCTATGCAACGTTGGCAGACAAGACAATGTTGGCAAAAAGGTTGGAGAACAGCCTAAATAATACAGCTTCCCAACTAGAGTTGGAGAAGGCATCCTCCTTGGCTAAAGACAACAAGATCAAGTCTTTGGAAGATATAATTATAGAGCTGGGGCATGACCCCAAGGATCCCAAAGCCATAAAATCACTGCTGAAGATAAGGGATGCAGACCTGGCAGCCCTAAGAAAGAAAGTAAAGCTCCCAACAACCATTCACCCCCAAACAGATGAGGTTTGTCAGCAGAAGCAAGAATAAGAAATAGCTACATTGTTGGTAGCACTGCACAAACAACTTGTGCAGACAGAAGGGAGGCTGGAAGATACTGAGGTTGCACTACATGCAGCCCTCCAGCAGAAAGAGGGAGGTCAGACTTCTCAGCCTCCTCCACAGGTTATTAACCTTGAGGAGCCTCCAAAGACCACTCCTCCTCACAAAGAATCAGCAGCAGCACCATCAACATCAACAGCAGCAACCTCTACAGAGCAGGCTCCAAGCTTAGACATGCAGAAATTGTTAAATGAGGTCCAGGCCCTAGAGGCCCAGATGACAGAACTAAATGGAGCCAAGGATGAGTTGGCCAAACTAAATGAAAAATATGATAAATCAAAGCAGAATGTGGCTGAGAAAGGGAGAGAAATAAAAAGTCTCAAGGAAAGAATAAAAGAACTGGAGAAGGAGCTCACCCTTGACAAAGTGGTGGGTGAGATCAGAAGAGTTTTGTGGACCCACATTGGCCAATCAATAACATACCAATGGCAATACATTGAAACCATTCATGAGCAAATGGAGCTCATAGGTAAAGCACAAAGGGAAGTGCATAGAGAAAGGGCATCTCTAGGCAGTATGCCTGAGGTAGGCAACAGATTGATCAATGTGCTCAATAACAGGACAGGCCCTCAGCTGGCAGCAATTGGGATCACCAGCAGGACGGAGACTATCCAGCTAGTTAAGAGGGTCCTCACACTGAAAAGCCTGGTACAGACATTGGACAAAAGGAGCCAAGATATGCAAGAAGAGGTAAACAGGTTCATGGATAAGTTTGCTGCATTACAGGGCAGAGGTCTCCCCAGCTTACTCAACAGTGCAGGAAAACTTCTATCACATGAAGTTTATGCTAAGAGGGTGAACACATTTGCCGCAAATCAGATCACCCAAGGATCAAGCATCTCCCAGGATACAGGGCCAACATCTGGGCAAAGTCTCTATGATAGAATAGAGAATCTATTCTTTATTATGAATGAGATTAACCATCTGTTTGAAACGCCTCCAAATTTCTACAAATACACAGAGGTAGATGAGACCATGGATGCAATTTTGAGGCATCAATTGCCTACGCAGGATTGGTGGGCCTCCATGATACAATTATTATTATAAACAAGAGGCTTCATCTGAATTTTGTCATCA